>CM053502.1:87529708-87718315 GCA_028627145.1 Eidolon dupreanum
AGTGAAGCTGAGTCCTGGAGTTTCTGCCCTGTGAGAGTTTAGGAGAGACAGAAAGTAAAAATTTCCCTTGATTCCTTCAATGATATTTATTGAACATCTTCTATGTTCCAGATGCTGTTGTAGATGCTGGGGCTATAGCAGTAAGCAAAATAGACAAAAACGCCTGCCTTCATGGAGCTAACATTCTAGTGGGGGAGACAGACAATAAACATAGCAAAGAAATCAGTATATCAGAAAGTGAGAAAAATAAAGCAAGGAGAAAGACTAGGAATGCGTGGTGGTGTTGATGCAGGACAGGACAAGTTTCCCTGAGTGGAGGGGGAGACCAAGCCCTGTACCAAGAGAAGAAGATGGTCCTTTGGTGGAGAGTGTAGAAAGAATTCAACACACACACGAAAGTTAGAGTCAAAGGAAAGTTTATTAGAAAAGGGGTGACACTCCACAGACAGGTCTCCTCTCAGAGACAGAGAGTGAGAGGGACAGTGAGAGAGACAGTGAGAAAGAGAGACAGAATAAAGGCACTGAGAGGGACTTAGAGTATTCAGGGAATTCAGTTTATATATTATTCTTTAGAATCTGTGAGCCATATAGTTTAAAAGACTTTGTTAACCCATTTCCTTTGATATGGACATACAGCAAGGAAGGGGAAGAGTATGTAATGTGAAAAGGTAACGATATTTAGAGTGAAAGGCCTGCTGGCAGTTCCCAGGCTTTAATTCATAGGTTCCTCATGTTTTAGCCATAGGGAATGACTCTTGGTTCCTGTTTCCCCGTCACAAATGTGGGGAATGGTTTGTTACCAATCCAAACAGAAATTTTCCTTTGTTCCAAAGGTGTCCTCCTGGCCTAACTGCAGTCTGATCAGCATATTGAAGTCTCTGATTATGGCTTGATTAACAATTTAATTCTCTTGCCTCCTCCCTACATTAGTGTTACAATTTGGAGGGTATATCGGGGTGAGGAAAGGCTTTGGTGAGAAGGTAACATTTAAGTAAAGATTTGAAGAAGGTGAGTGGGTGGGCTATGCAGATGCCTGCCAGAACAGAGTTGTAGATAGAAATGGCAAGTGCAAAGGCCCTGAGGTGGGAATATGTCTGGCAAGTCAAAGGGCAAGAGGAGGCCAAGTGTCCAGAGCAGATCGAGAGAAGGGAAACTGGTGGAAATGAGGCCAGGGAGTTGGGCCTTGTAGGCCATTGGTTATGGACTTGGCTATGACACCCAGTAAGACATAAACTAGATATACCTCTTACACAGACCAGAGGAAGCTGGCCTCTAAAAAATGTTGAGAAACTAAAGCTAGAGTGGGCATTCAGCCAACAAATCTTTCTGATTTGCCTTTTGAGGGACTGGAACTGTGATGGGGAAGGGTTGATGCCTCACTCATACTGGAGCACAGAGCCCTGAGGTGGGTAGGAAACTGAAGAATATGTTCTAACTTTGAGGGGTGGGGAGAGGTGGGGGAGACAGGGCTGGGGCTTGACAGAACCTGGCTAGAGTGCACAATGAGGTTAGGGGACACCAAAAGCCAAACTCACTCTCCCACAACCCCTTCCTACATGCTTGGAACTCATGAAAGATTTGTGGAGGACCTACTGTGTGGCAGGCACTGTGCTAACACCGGGGGATGCAGACACAAATAAAGATCCTGCCCTCTCAGGGTCTTGTAAGGACTGAGGCCTCAGGCAGGATTTATGAGTATCATTTGTCACCTTTCCTCCAAGTTTTGAGCACAGGCGCTATGTACTGAAAGAATGAAGGGAGAACCCTGATGGGGAGGAAGGAAGGAATCCTGTAGCTTTTCATGGGAGAACGGATTTTAGTGGCTTATGTGTGGTTGGTTATATAACAGCTCTCCTGAAACGTATGTAAAAGAGGAGCTTAGAGAAGGTGTATTAATGGTGGAATCACAGGCAGAGAACAGCTCCTACTATTGTGCGGGAAGATGGGAAGAAATGGCTCAGGCTGGGAGGTGGGCCATGGGAGAAAGGTTACCAGTGGGCAGGACAATTGGCTGGCTATGTAAGAACAATTGGTTCTCTTACTCTACTTGGAAATCTGTTGATTCTCTCCAAGCAACTCATGTTTTTTTTATAAGCTGCTGTGAAGGACTCAGTGGTCCTGGACAGCCCACGGCTCTTTGGAGATAAAAGGAACCTGACCTGGGGGGTGTGAGGTCCTGTATGCTGGCCGTGTGCTGGCACTCTGGGTGCCTTCTCAGGCACAGCTTGGCACCATTCCTGGCCTGGGCTTGCCTCACTGCCTCCCTTCTGGCGCCTTCCTGACCAGATCCTGGCCTTAGCTCTGCCAGGCCCACTCTCCTCCCCTAGAAACACAATCTGTCCCTCTGCCCCCGCTCCTCACCTCCTGGGGCATGGCTCCTGCCTCCTGCACTGTTGGCTGCTATAAATAGCCCTGCCGCTATTTCACATACACCCCTCCCTTTCATTCCCTGTTTCCCAGGACACCTCCCTCAGCCCCACCTGCTGTCTGCCTTTGGTAACCATGAGTCCTTCCTGAACAGTGGGGTGGACGCCAGGGCAAGCCTTGCCCAATCCTTGAGAATGCCAACTTTGAAACTAGATAGTTCACACACTGCAGAAGAAGAAAGCTGTTTACGTTCTTCGCTGACGTCCTCTTGGCCACCCACGTCAGGACTGACTCATTTGCTGTCTTGTCTTTCTGCTGTCT
The DNA here is from genome assembly GCA_028627145.1 of Eidolon dupreanum. Lineage (NCBI taxonomy): Eukaryota > Metazoa > Chordata > Mammalia > Chiroptera > Pteropodidae > Eidolon > Eidolon dupreanum. Next base: position 87,532,397 of record CM053502.1, read on the forward strand.
TTACACCCTTGAGCAGACTCCCTGCCTGGGCGACCAGCCCTCAACTAGGGGAGGTTGAGTTTTGCCTCCCTGTGTTCTTCACAGAGCTGAATGGCTCTGAGTAATTACAGCCCTCAGACTTACAGTACAACTTAGGAACATCCAGACCATAAAGGGGTAGGGACATACAGAAGCCAAAATGTGGGAAGTGTCCTGGAAAAGGTGAAGGGAAGGAAGGCAGGTGGCTGCCTGAAGCCTGGACCTACACCCGCTAAAGGGGTAGCCCCAAGTCCTCCTAGAAGACAGTCTCAGCAATAGTGAAAGTGCGGCAGAGTAAGGAAATTCTGACTGTTTAAGGGAGGCGCAAGTCCAGACTAGTCCGAGAGGGAAGCTAGGTTTTTTTTAGCTTTCCCCCTCCAAGTCAGAGACCGGTGACAAGGCCCACCCCTCTCATTGGTACTGGTGGCATGGTCTCTGCTCACCATGTGACTACCCAGACAGCTCCTGCCAGGGAGTAGTGGCTGAGGGGGAAAAGAGGGCTGTGAGTCTGGCATGGGGAGGAGTGTCAAAGACCACACAAACCACAGGAACAGGTTTCGGCTGGCTGCCTGCATCATCCCTGGAGCCACTTCATCCCTTGATCACAGGCCTGTCTGTCACAGACCATTAAGCTCTCCGAAAGTGCTGTGCTTGGCTGAGGCTAGAGGCCAGCAGGTGAGGCGGAGCTGAGAGTGAGGGGGAGCCTCTGGGAACACACCAGGCCAAGCTTGTCGCCTCCCAGGCCTTGGCTCACTGGGGATAAATGCTCCCCTGGGAGTTCTCATTCTCCCCTGAAAAAGCTACACCTTCATGAACCACTGGAGATTCCCTGCACAGATACATACATACACACACACATGCATGCACACATGCACACAACATGTACCATATACACCACACACATCACACACACACATATAATACACCACACACATATACACATGCTACATACACATATCACATACCACACACATGCATATACACCACATACACACACACCGCATACCCATACCACATACACACCACATATACACCATACATGCACAAATACCACATGCACATACATACACACCACACATACACACCACACAGATATGACATATGCATACATCACACATACCGCATGTATACACACACCGCATACAAACTCCATATACACACATATATACACACACCATACATGTGCATACCTTACTTACATGCACATGCGCTACACATACTACACATACACACACCACACACATACATACCACACACACCACACATATACACATACCACATACTCACATACAAACCACACACACTCACAGCATCCAGGTCCCCAATTCTGACAGTTCTACCCTAGCAGCCTCAAATGCCCCCTGCTGCCCCAAGGCTCTCAGTGAGAGGCCTTTTGGGTGCACCCAGTCTGCTCACAAGCTCCCTTTGCATCCCTGGGCAGAGCTTTCTAGTCAGCCCTGTGACTGCTCAGCCTCACAGTTTGTGCTTGGGTGTCTCTCCCTCTCTCCCTCCCTCTCTCTTTCTCCTTGTCTGGGCTGCAGAGAACTGAGCTCTTCCATTCTCCTTAGGGCTTGAAAGCAGAGGAGAGAAAACATGAGGCTTATCCATGTCAAGGACCCTAAGAGCCCTGCAATGGAGTCGTTGTCCCCACTCAGAGGGGACATGTTCATAGCCATCAGATCAGGGGCTCCTCTGTTTAAAATTCTGTATACGCTCTTCCACCTCATAAGCACCTCAATCAACTTTGCAGACAAATCCTGCCAGGGCCCTCAGCCTATGCCCTGCCATTCATTCTCCAGGACTCCCTGCTCTTCTTCCTGGTCTTACCCTGGTCTCTCAAGCCCACACCCCTTTGCACATGCTGTTCCTTCTGCTTTGAATGTATTTTCTTACCTTGTCCACCTGGAGAGTTAATTCGTCTTTCGTCTTTCAGGTTGCCTCTGCTAGAAAGCTCTTTTTGATTTTTTTTTCTTTCTTTCTTTCTTTCTTTCTTTCTTTCTTTCTTTCTTTCTTTCTTTCTTTCTTTCTTTCTTTCTTTCTTTTTTCAATATCATGAATAGATTTTATTTGTCTCCACAAAAAATCTGAATTTTAAACAGATTCTTGGATTGGGGGCTCATATCCATCAGCTCTTTCAACTTTAACACCTGTCTCATTCTCAGTAGACTTTCCAGAACTGCTAACTTCATTATAAAACTCCATGAGTTTTTCTAATTCAAAGGTGGGCTTCTTCAGCATTTTGACTTTTCTAATAAAGGTATCACAGAGTGGATAAATAGATTGGCAAGTCATTTTCTATGTCTTTTCCAATGTATCTGGAATCAATTTATTGACTACTTCTTTCAAGTCATTTGTGCCTTTCAAGTCATGATTTCTATCATCTTCTTCCAGATTTGGTAGACCTGTTGATGCTGAGCATAAGAGGTCTTCCGAATCTGATTGCTGCATTTTTTAGTAAAATCAACACAGAACAGATGAAGCAAGTAACCACCCTTGGTCTTGACGTCAACATGAGCTTCAGTCGTGGTCTGCCAGTTTTTGGCCGTGGAACTCATTTTGTCATGGGTAAGGGCCATGACATGGAAATGAGTTAGACAGTTTTGCCCTGAACATCCTCAGTAATTAGCGTGAAATTTCTAAATACAGTCTTGTCATTCTGCAGATCAGCTAGGCTCACTTCAAAAACATGACTCTTGAGACTATCAGATGCAATTTTGATTCCTTGAGTTCTTGCGACTAGTGTTTTCCCAGTATTTCTTATATTGAGCATAGCTGCTGCTTTCACATCATACCAATATTTCTTAGAAAATGGGCCAACTACTTTCTTCTTGACTCCCTTTTTGCCACCTTTTGTAAGGCACTTGTTCTTGCCAACCTCCATGGTGCTGCCTAGAGAGTCAAAACGCTAGGAAGCCTTAACAGCAGCACCCTCTGTTTTCTGCAGACTTTGATGCCCTTTCTTTGGGTGTTCACAGCTCACTTGTCCAAAAAATTTCCCACCATATTTTAGTGGTTAACAAGCTCACCTTCCTTATTACATTGTGGGCTAAGGGGCAGGAGACTATGTTTAATCCATAATCTCTATCATAGTGCTGACACATAGTAGGTGCTCAATACTTGTCAACTGAATGTGTGACTTAATGAATGGGGCAGAAGAGGTGTAAGTAAACAGAGAGAAACACCAAGTCTCTGAGGAAGAAAAGGAATTTCTGGCGGTGGATATCAATCAAAGAAGCCTTCCTAGAGAAAGTGAACAGGCTGTTTGTTGATAGGGCAGAGACATTCCAGGCAAAAGAACTGATTGGTCAAGGCAGAGGGGAGCCATGGGAAGGTCTTCTGTCAGGAATAAAAATGTTTGCAGCCAACATTCACTGAGGACCTACTCTGTACCTGGCCTTTTTCTAAGCCCTTACACATGTTATTTTCCCATTTAATCTTCACAACACCACAGGAGGTTGGCACTGTGATTATCTCCATTTCACAGATAAGGAAAGTGAAGTTCAGTTACTAGCCGAAGGCATATATGTCTAAAAAGTAATTTAAAAAATTTTCAACTACAGTTGACATACAATATTATATTAGTTCCAGGTATACAATATATATAACTTATGAAGTAATCTCTCCATAAGTCTGGTATCCTTCTGACACAACACAGTTATTATAATATTATTGACTATATTCCCTATGCTGTACTTTACATCCCCATGACCATTTTTCCTATAGGTCAGATTTAATGAGAGAAGCAGGAGTGAGACAGAATACAGGATTTGACCTTTTACAATGGGGAAGCTACTTAAAGAATTGCTACTTCTGAGTCTAAGATCATCAGGGCAGGCAGTCGGATAGGGAAGATGGATGTGAAGTGGGGAAAGCAACAATGAACTGAACCAGTGAGAAGAAATGGGACTCTGGAGAATGAACAGATAGCCACCTCTAAGCCACCAACTTCAGTAATACAGGTAACCTGCAGAAGAAGTTGGCACCCTCTGTCCTGAAACTAACCACACACCACGAGTTAGATGAGCTGAAGGAGGAGGTGAGTGGAGAGCCCAGAGACCTGCATCAACAAGTGTGAAGTTCGAAAATGCTGGAGACCTGCGACCACCTCAGGAGTGAACACGGCTGCTACATCCCTTCTAGAACCACGACCAATTTGCAAGAAAGGGGAATCTGGAACTGTGGCTCAGCTTAGCTCAGCTGATTCAGCACAGAGCCAGCACTCAAAGTCACAACCCAGACCTGGGGGCATGTGAGGAAGAAATGGCTGGGAAGGTTCATCAGAGTCAGACGAGGAGGGTCTCAACAGCTCACCAAGAATTTGAGAATCCTTCCGTGGGATAACAGTGCTGGTTTTAGAGACTGTGTGTTAAGCTGGAAGTGAAGATGAGACATGCCCCTAGAGATGCCCTGAAGTCTTGGGAATACTCAGGCCAGGGTAGGAGGGCAGGAACCCTGGGATAGATTCTGAATTGGGTGGTTCAGGGTGTATGTGTGGAGAAGGAGACCAGAAAGCCTAGGCTGAACCTCAGGTGATGCCTGCAGGTGAGACGTTAGTCAGGCAGAAAGGCTGACAGAACTGTGAGGAGCCAAGGTCAAGGAACATGGGGAGCATTGGGAGGCAGAGCCCTGGAAGATTGTTTGGGATGGGCACATCTTGACACTCTTTCCTGGGCAGATGCTGTTCTGATGGTGCCTGTGTAATGTTCAGAGTTGGGCTATTAGGTGGCCTACTTCAGATGCCTCTACCCACTCTCCCACGTCTGTGTGAGGGGCATGCATGTCCTGCTGTTCCAGCCCAGATTCTGCTCTGGAAGCCAGGAAGCACACATGCCCTCACCCTGCCTGTAGGGAGCCAATGTACAGTCTGGAGGCCAAGGAGGAAACCAGGCAGTACAGCTGAAAGAAGAGGAGCACCAATGAAGGTGGCCTCTCCAGACCTGGGAGGACGTCCAGGAAAGAGTGGTATTTAAGTAGGAATCTGATCAAGCCCCTAGCTCTATCATGAACAGGAAATCCATGGGCCAGCACTACTATCATCCCAACTGTGGGACCTGTAGGGCCAGCGACCCAGTGTCCTCTCAGCTGTTCTGTGTAGCATAACCAAAAGAGTGAGGTGAACCTGTGAATGAAAAGAGACTTAATAGATGGGTCAGCACATTGTGACATGTAGACCTTATTTGGATCCTGAATTTTTGAAGATAATGATGAATTACTCTGCTCAGGTTGCCATAACAAAATACAACAGACTGGAAAACTTAAAAACAGGAGAATTTATTTCTCACAGTTCCGAAGTCCCAAGTCAAGGTCTGGCAGGGTTCTGTTTATGGGGAGGACTCTCCTGGCTTGTACGTGGCCACTAATCTTCACATGGCTTTTATTCCGAGCCATGTGAGGTTGGGGGTTTAGGAAGGCTGTGGAGAGAGAGATCACTTCTTCTTCTTATAAGGCCACCAGTCCTATCTGATTATGACCCTACTCTTATGACCTCATTTAACCTTAATTACTTCCAAAACTCCCTATTTCCAAATATAGATACATTGGGGGTTAGGGCTTCAATAAATGCATTTGAGGGAGACACAATTCAGTCTATAGCAGATGACATTTATGATGAATTGGCACTTTGAATGCTGACTGGGTATTTAAGCATATTGAGGAACTATTGCTAAATATCTCTTGGAGTATGGTAATGATAATTTTGTTTCACACATTTACATATAGATGTACAGTTGAACAATGTGGGGGTGAGGGGTGCCGACCTCCTATGAAGTTGAAAATTTACATATAACTTAAATCAGCCTTCTGCATACATGGATCCCAAAGGCCAATCAAAAATACACTTGAAACTTGAATAAAGCAGGTTTGACCTGCGCGGGTTAATTGGAAAAAAAAATCCATGTATAAGTGGACCAACATAGCTCACACCCACATTATTCAAGTGTTGGCTCTATATCATATATATATATATAAAACATATGTATATATGTATATATGTACATATAGAATAATATTACCATTATATGTATGTGTGTGATTGTGTGTGTGTGTAGATACACACAGAAATATTAATGGGTGAAAAATCATCTAATGTCTGGGATTTGTTTCAAATTATATGGGAAGGGGGCGTGAATGTGGCTACAGATGAAGCAGGACTGGCCATGAGTCAATGGTTGTTGGGTCTGAGTTATGGATTCATGGGGTGCATTATATTGTTCTGTCTACTTTTGTATATGTTCTAAATTCTCTGTACTAAAAAGTAAAAATGAAAAGTGAAGAAGATTAGTGAAATTTAGGGTTTGGGGGAGGAGCCAAGCATCTGAGGAAGAAGTTGCTCAGGCAAAGCTCTGAAGCTCTGAGGGAGTGAGGCTGTTGGGCAGTGAGGCCCCAGGGGTTCATAGGCACTGGAGTGTGAAGCTGTGCTTGGTACTTGAGTATCAAGTCTCTACACTGCAGAACAAAGACCAATCTCAATGGAGGCCCCTGGCTCAGAACAAGGGAGACCAGCACCCAGCAGGAGAGCCCGAGGGCCTGTGAGGCTAAATTAAGGGAACAGAGGAAGTGGCCATTTGTTCTGGAATGCCAGGTGATAGAGTTGGCATCAGGCGGAGACAACCCAGTGTGCTAGGAGCAGGGAAGCCTGAGGGTGGAGCAGTGAGAACACGGTCATCCAGGTTCACAACCAAATCTTTGCTAGAATTTTAAGACTCACCTTTGCTTTAGAAACATTTCTTTTGCGTTCTTACTGAGTGACTTTGGGTAAGTTACTTAACCTCTTTGATCCTCAGTTTTTTCTTCTGTAAAATGGGGATAGGAATAGGACCCACTTCATAGGTGGTTATGGGATTAAATGAGAAAACACTTATAAAGCACTAAAAAGAGTGTTTATTAGCTATTATTATTATCAGAGTTTCAGGGAGGAAGCCGTCTTCCCCTGGGGCAACAAGGTGGAGACAGTAGCCATTAAAATAAGAGAACCTCAGTGGGGAGGTGAGAACACAAACTCCTCTTTGCCAGCCCTTAACAGGCTTGTGATTTATTTTTAATAAGAAAAAAGCTGTTTCTTTACAGCTGTGAACAGGGTCATTTGTGGAAAAGAAGTTGAGAAAGGACCAAGTAAAACCACAGGACCTTGTGAGTAAGTGTAATTGGCCAGAGATGGTCAGGCCAAGAGACCAGCCAGGGGTCCAGCTCCAGAAACCACCTCTGGGCCCCATGCCCCCCTGTTGCTGTGGCTTCTAGAAGTGGGGATCTATAGAAGTGAAAGGTCAGCCTCTTTGAGGGAGGGGTGGGGCCTGAGTGGGCTCCTCCCTCTGCGGGGAGCAGTGGCCTTTCCCCTGCAGGGCTGTGGCTCTGGGACCACTTCCTCCTTCTTCACTCGGAAGCCAGGAGAAGGTCTGCTGAACCCTCAAGAAGGATGGGGAGCAGATTCCCAATGCCTTACTTAGCCTACCTATGACCCCAGGTGGGGGTGGCTTGAGTGTGCTGGCTGGAGGCCTCTCTCCCTGCTTCAGGGACCCTGGAGGCCTGCAGGATGGAGGGGAAGAGTGAGGAGAAGCTGGCATCTGTATCCAATCTGGTGACTGTGTTTGAGAACAGCAGGTATGGGGTGGTGGGGGTGGAAAGGTTCACCTTGGCCCACTGGCAGCCTCCCTCCAGCTCCTCCTCCCTCCCATGGGCCCTTGGACAACACAGACCCTCCCAGTCTCCAGGCTGAGGAATAGGACCAGGGCCAGTAAATCAGGAAATTTGCTGGGTGGAGTTTTGGGAACAACACCTACGGGGGTGAGGGACACAGCATTGGGCAGAGGGAGGAGTTGAACTGCTATATACTTGCAACAAAGGCCCCAGCCTGTCCCAGGAGCTCTGGACTCCTCACAGTGAGCAGATCTCTCTTTGGGCCCTCTCCTGGACTCCTGCCTGGGCGGCGCCTACGTCCCTCAGTCATGGGTTCCTCAGAGCACAGGAGAATGTTGTTGGGGCACCAGGAGCTGAGCAGAGGTGAGGGCATACTTGTTGATATGTTGGAGAGACTCCAGACATGTGTGTAATTATGAGTGAAAGAAGGTGGACCGAGCACAGGGTTTGAGCTGCAGAACTCCACTTGTTGCCCCTCCAGAGAAATAATAGCTAATATTCATCAAGCACCTACTCCTGATACATAGGATAAACATATAATTTATCATTCAAACCAGGACACTACTGACACTGAAAGTGAATGCCATTAAATTTTTTTGGTGGGAGGAGCGGACAATAGGAAAAGCAGAGACTATACCAGGTGAACCTGGATGTATGGTCAGCCTACCTATGGGGCACTGTTCTAAGTGCGTTTTGTTAATTATTTCATTTAATCATCTAACAGCCTAACCGGGGTAGGTTCTATTTTTATTCCCATTTTATAGATGAGAAAATACAGATGCAGAGAGGTAGAGAGGCTTTAAGTGTTTTAAGTTCATGGGCAAGGGGCCATGCAGAGGCTTCTGTCTGAAGGGAAAAGACTGGATCAGATGTGTGGAGGTCGATAGTGGCACGGATGGTGCGTGTGTGCGTGTATTTGTGTGCGGCTTTAATCCACTCTGAAGGCATGTTAAGGACTGTGTTAGGGACCGTCTTAGGTAGGGTTTCCTGGAAATAGACTAAGATAGAGATTCACTTCAGGAGATTTACTAGGTGGAGTTTTGGAAACAACACCTGCAGCGGTGAGGCACAAGTCTTTGGGCAGATGGAGGAGTTGAACTGCCATATATCTGCAACAGAGTTCCCAGTCTGTCCCAGGGAGTTCTAGAGCTGGGATGCTCCTCAGGTCGTTCCAACTGAGGCAAAGGGCTGGGTCCTTGTACCCCCATATCGACTAGTCTTTGGATGTGGACTTGACCTTGGATGAGGCAGCTCTCTTCCAAACAGGACAATTTCCAGAGAGGAACTCAGGTCATAACCCATCAGCTGCCATACTACCAGCAGCTGCAGGGAAAAGCGCCTCGGTCCTGAAGGGGTGTAGGTGGCACAGAGCAGCATCACACAGGAACTGTAGCAGACACAGGTGCCTAAAAAATGATCCCTATCCAGAAGATTTCTGTCGTTGGCTACTAAGCTCATAGAATTACCATGATGCCAGCTCGTGGACAGTAAATATCCTGGCAGGGGCCCAGATGCTGTGCTGAGGGCACTCAGAGCAGACAAAGCCTTCTGTGGGCTTCCCAGCAGAAGTGGCATGGACCTGGACCTGGAAGTGTGGTTCAACTTTCTGAGCCAGATGACCTTACTCTGCCCCTCCCAGGGTCCTTTGCCAAGCATGTCACAGAGGACAGCTCTAGGAGCCACCATCCTGGCCCACCATCCCCATGGGTGTGAGGAGAAGGCAGTACCCAACCTAGCATGCCAGGCGTGCCCAGTGGAGACCCTCAAGTATGTGCACTCTGCCCAGACAACAACTCTAGCAGGAGGAGGCGGCCCTCATACCAGAATGTGGTCAGAGATAGCCCTGTCAGGAGGGTAAAAGTTTACTCCTTATTGTGTAAGGGGTCCCATGCCAGCTGCCTTGGCCTGGGCTTTCTTGTGAGGTCTTCAGCACTTTAGCTGATCTGAAACTAAGGGGGGTGAAAAGGAAAGAGAAGCTGGCCTGGGGCACTTGGAGAAAAATGCAGAAGCTGAAACCACATGTAAAACAGAAAGCCTGAGTCTCAGCTACTTCCATGAGCTGAAGATCTATAGGCTGAGAAACTGGGCATTGGAGTACCAGGGAAGAGTGAAAGAACCCACAAGGGGCCATCGGACACTGGGTCTCAATCCTTTCTCTGCTGCAAAGGCAAGCTGTGACTTGGGGCAGGTTGTATTGACTCTCTGGACCTGTTTCTCCTTGGCTCAAATGTGGAGGGGCAGTTTAGAGTGAAAGCTCAGGAGCCAGTCTGCCTAATCTGAATCCCACCTCTGCCACCCCTTAGCTGAAATGTGCTTATCCTCTGTGCATCTCACTTTCCTTAGCTCAAAATGGGAGTAATAAAAAACTTTCACACAGAACGTTGAAGATTCTGTACCAGGCTGGTTGTCCATTTCCCAGCTTGTCTTTCTCATAAATGTGCCTATCTGTGCTGTCGTCACAAGCCATTCCACACCAAAGGGAATGGAATGTAGCCCAAATCGTTGGATATATTCAGTGAGGGTGGACTCTGTTTTCTAAAGAAGTTAACTGGCCTGCAGACCCAGTAAGTAGAGTAACAGAGCTGCCCTATGAAGGCCCGTCTCTGGTGGCACAGGGAAGCTGCTCCCAAGCTGGCTTTTCCCCCCTGTCAGAGGTGTGTAGGGCATATAGTTCCCACTGAAAAGCCCTACCTTCAGCAGTTCTACCCTCCCTTTACAGTGTTCTGTGACTCCCACCTTCCCTTGACCTGTCAGTTACTAAGGTTTTAAGGCCTTTCTTGCTGCAGAGACTAAAAACAGGGGTGAGGTCCACAGATGAGGATGACTGGTGAGGGGGTGGGGGCGGCTCTTATAAACCTCTGTGTGCAGAAGGAAGGGTTCCTCACTGCATTTTAAACAGGGAAGTATATAGTTCCCCAGAGAACAAAACGCAGTTCAGGCTGACTCATTTTGAAGACTGGAGTTCCCGCCAAGAAAGTGTTAGGAGGGAAGTGGATATTTTACTTAACAAACTCTTCCTGAGGGCCAGGTACTCTGGGGCCACTGCACACCAGAGATTTGCATTAATCACTCCAAAATCCCCACCTGTGAAGTGCTGTTGTTCCTACTCTACAGACAGGAAATCCTCAAGTCCGCTTTCTTCGCAGGACACCAGGAGCAGCACCTGGAGCTCACATGCTGGAGGCCAAGCATCATCACCCTGAGTGCCGGCCTCCCCCACCTGCAGGGCCATGGCAGAGGCCCAACGTGGAGGAGGCCCTGGAGTCTGAGCCCAGGACTGTCAGCAGGAGGTACCTGAGCTCCCTGAAGAACAAACTGTCCAGCGGGGCCTGGAGGAAATCTTACCAGCCCGAGACCCAGCCCGGGACCCAGGCCGGGACGGGGATGCAGGTGCCTAAGGGCTGGGGTAGAAGTGGGGAACTAAGAGTCCCTTCCACTGACCTTCTCCTTCCCGTACATTCTCTCCCAGCCAGAGTCAGCACTTCCCCAGCTGGAAGCTAAATTCTCTCCAACTAAAGGCTTAATATACACCATTAAGTGTCTAATATACACCACACTGCTGGTACTATTTCACACACCCCTCAGTGTAGAGTCTTCTGGGCAAGGAAATCAAAACCCAGACAGCTTAAGGAACTGGTCCAAGGCCACACAGCTAGGAACAGTCTCCGTCTTGTGAACCAGATACCCTACCCTGCTGTGGCCTCAGTTTACCCACTGAAGGAGGTAACAAGCCCAACTAGAAATAGAGATCAGTGCTAATTCTTGCCCTTATATTGATCCCGGGCAAGTCACCTCCCTTCTCTGGGTTTCAGTTTCCTGGTCTGTGGAGTTCAAGAGCTAGGCTACACGATACTGTGTACCTGGAGCCAGACTGCCAGGGTTTACATCCCAGCTCTTTTGCTTACAAACTGTATGACCTTGTTTAGCCTCTTTGTATCTCAGTTTCCTCACTTGCAAAATGGGGATGGTGATCATAATAGTATGTTCTAGTTATTAATTGCTTCATAAAAAACCACCCAAAAATGTAGTGTCTGAATACAATTGATTATTTCTCATAATTTTGTGTGTTGACTGGAATGCTATTGGATAGTTTTTATATTGGTCTTGCTTGGGTTTGTCTTAGTCAGCACAGGCTGCTATAACAAAATACCACAGACCGGGTGATTTAAACAACAGAAATTTATATTCTCACATTTCTGGAGACTGGTAGTCCAAGATCAAGGTGCCTACAGGGTTGATTTCTGGTGAAGCATTTCTTCTTGACTTGTAGACAGCTGCCTTTTTATTTTCTCCTCACAGGACTTTTTCTCTATGTGTTGCTCTTCTGGTATCTCTTCTTCCTAGTGTATTAAGGCCCCACCCTTATGACTGCAATCAACCTTAATTACCTCCTTAAAGACCCTATCTCTAAACACAGTCCCATTGGAGGTTAGGGCTTCAGCATATGAATGAGGGGGAGGGGCACAGTTTAGTCCATAACAGGGTCTCTTTTGTGGCTGCAGTTACATAGAGGATGGGGCTGGAATGTCCAAGAAGCTCAACTCTCAAGCCGGATGCCTGGTTGGAGGGAGACAGCTGGGCTCAGCTGTGATGCTGGCATGGCTGGGCCCCTGGCTCTCTCTCCGTATAGTCTCAGGGCTTCTCCTCTCCATGTGGCTTCTCCATGAGGTCTCTTTGCCAGGGCAACCAAACCTCAAGATATGGTGGTTTAAGGCTCCCAAGAGAGCACAGGCAGAAGATTCCAGGTCTCTTAGGGCTTAGGCTCAGAAATGGTACAGCCTCACTTCTGTCCAATTTTCTCAGTTAAAGCAACCCCAGAGCCAGCCCAGATACACTATGGGAAGGCACGAATGCCGGGAGGTGCGTTTCACTAGAGGATCTTCGGAGACTACACCCAAGGTCCCCATCAGAGGAGACCAAAGCTGTCCTTCTTCTTCTTCTCCCCCCAAATACCCTGCAGGAGCCTGAGGAGAAGAGGATCGTCCAGGAGCTGCTGGAGACAGAGCAGGCCTACGTGGCACGCCTCCACCTGCTTGACCAGGCCAGTGGCCAGGATGCCCCTACTTGACCCCCAGCACCCACGTCTCCTCTCCCTACTCCTGCTTCTCCTGTTGACCCACCTCACCAGGGTTAAGAGTTAGAACCCCTCAATTTGAGTCCAGGAAGTCTGAGTCCTTTAACCCCATTGGCTGGAGTTGGGGGAGCAATCAGGATTTAACCCATTAGTGCCACTCCCCATTTCACCCTGGTGCCTTGTGCCTCACATAGAGCAGAGTACACACCAGCCGGTCTTTCCAGGCCCCACAGAGCATCCCTATCTGTCATCCCAATGTCAACATCTTCACCATTATTACCCCATCACACTTTCTTAAGGAGCCCCAAGGCTAAAGGGTTAAATCATTTAACATCAGCAGAGGGCTCTTTAGCCTGGTGAAGGCCAAGACCTTGACAGACCCTGAATTGCCTCATTTCTGATGTACATCAGTTGCCAACCTTTGGCTAAGTCCCTGAGTCTATAGGCCTTGGTTTATCCATCTGTAAAGTGGCCAGAATATCCCTGCCTATCTCTTCTGGGGTTATTGTGAGGATAATGGAATATCAAGGAGGTGAAAGCCTACAATAGGCTGGGAGGGTCCCTGAAGTCCCTGGGGCTGTGTTTGTCTTCCCCTGGGCTGGTGTGGGTGGCTCCCTCTTTGCTGCAGGCCCACTAACCCAATAGCGGCTGCAGGTGTTCTTCCAGGAGCTGCTGAAGGAGGCCCGAAGCAGCAAGGCCTTCCCTGAGGATGTGGTCAGGCTCATCTTCTCCAACATCTCCTCCATCTACCAGTTCCATGCACAATTCTTCCTCCCAGAGCTGCGGCAGAGGCTGGATGACTGGTGAGGTCCACCAGGAACCCCTGAGGCCCCTGACCACAGCAACCAGTATACTGGGATTGGCCTGTTAGGCCCCTGCCCTTTCTGTGTGGCCACAGCAGTATTCTTTTTTGGGCTCATTGTCTTCACAGCAAGGGGCTTGGAGGAATGAGCTGTGGGAGGCCGTGTGTGTGTGTGTGTGTGTGTGTGTGTGTGTGTGTGTGTATCAGGTTCTCACTAGGCTGAGCGACAGAAGCCAGGGGAAATAGCCAGTGTTAACTGAGAGCCCCCTACATCACCAGACTTGGGCTTTACACCTCACTTATTAACTCGCTTAATCTATCTTCAAATCAGCCCTCTGTAAGATGATGGCATCGGGTTATGCAAGAAACCCTCTTTGCTTTCAGAGATGACTACTAAAGCATTTAGTGGTGAAATTACTTGCTTTATATATTTTTCCAAAGAAATGCCATGATGTCTGGGATATCTTTTAAAATTCTTTGGCAAAGAAGAATGTTAGGAATTGTTAAATCCAGTGATGGATACATAGGGTTCATTATTATATTCTTTTTATTTTACCTTTGCTTAAAAGTTTTCATAATATGTTTTTGTTTTCTTTTTTCTTTTTTTTTTTAAATAATGCTATGAGGTCGCCTACCATCATTTTCATTTGTCAGATGGAAAAATTGAGGTACAGAGAGGCTAGGTGATTTGCACATGAACACACAGCTAGAGTAAGTGGTACAGTTGGGAATCCAGCTCAAGCAGGGCAGCTTCAGATGGTGACTCCTGACTGCTCTGCTGTAATAGTCCTGATTTGGAGACCTTCAGGCCCTACCACAGGATGGTCCCGGGTCAGTTCTTACCCCTTTGAGCCTTGATTTCCTCATCTCTAAGGTGGGCCAAGAACTTGCCCTTGCAGGATTATGTAAATTAAATGAGATGAGACATGCAGCATGTCTCAGGCACTGCTTGGCATATGGCACTTGTTATTGTTACAAGTGTAGAGTTGATGTTGAACTGCTCTTCTGGGCCTAGCACTGTGCTGGGCCTTTGGGCGAGCCCAGTCCCTGGGAGAGAACAGCATCTGCCCTCAGAGGTCTCACAGTCTAAGGGGGGTAAACCACACACACATATGGTAGGATGACACATCCCCCATTGCCTGTACCCAGAAGTGCAGCAGAAAAGCTGTTTGAGGAGGTCCAGGGAGCCTGGCATCAAGGTCCTCAGGCTGAGGACAACACCTGGATGCCCCTCCTATAGGCCAGCCACCCCTCGCATCGGTGATGTGATCCAGAAACTGGCTCCCTTCCTGAAGATGTACAGTGAGTATGTCAAGAACTTTGAGCGAGCTGCTGAGCTGTTGGCCACCTGGACTGACAAGTCTCCTCCCTTCCAGGAGGTTCTCACCCGCATTCAGGTGAGGTTGGGGTGGGGGCTGGGCAGAGCCTGCACTGCCACCCTCACGGACAGTGGCTCAGTTTCCCCAGTGATTTTGGGTATCTCCAGGCTCAGTGCTTCCATAGGTCCTGGTACCTACCTGCCCTGCCTATTCCCCTGACCCTCAGGGGCAGCCAGAGCCACCCCTCCCCACTCTCACCCCACAGTACCCCCACCCCTCCACTCTCACCTCACACTAACCACCCACTGTCACCCTACATTAACCCCCACCCCTCCCCACTTTCACCTCACCCCCCCAATCTCACCCCACACTTACCCTCCCCCACCCCTCCCCAAGAGCAGCGAGGCCTCCGGAAGCCTGACCCTGCAGCACCACATGCTGGAACCTGTGCAGAGAATCCCACGCTACGAGCTGCTGCTCAAGGAGTACTTGCAGAAGCTGCCAGCCGAGGCCGTAGACCGGGCCGATGCCCAGAGTGAGGACACCCCCGGGGGACCCAGGGGACTAGGGAGGCCAGAACTGCTCCCATGTATTTAATGAGCACCTGCTAAAATGGTTATGATGACTGTCAGCCATCGACATTGGTCATTGGTACTTCCTAGACATACTCTTAGTCATTTTTTACAGGCAAGGACACTAGGTCCCAGAGAGGTTAAGTGACTTGCTTAAGGTCATGCAGCCCTAGAAAAAAGCAGTGCTGGGATTTGAAGCCCTGTCTGTTGGAAACTAAAGCCCATGCTCTTTCCACTGTACCCTCTGGGTCTGGCTTGGTTTAGGAAACTGTGAGACACAGAAGCCAAATACCTAAGCCCTGTCTTTGAGTGGCTGCCAGTCTCTCCACCTGGGTGGGAAATGGCCCCCATCATCCAGGCACCCCATATGCTGGGCTGCGCAGGCAGCGCTGCTCCAGGGGCGCTCACAGCAGGCCCTCAGGCTACCTCGTTAAGCCTCAGCCACCAGCCCCAGAATTTCAGGGGACAACTCCGGCTCTTTTACCCTGTCAGAAGCCCTTGACATGATCTTCTCGGCGGCGCAGCACTCCAATGCAGCCATCACTGAGATGGTGAGCAGCCCAGCCCTCGGGGTGGAAGCATCGGGCATCCCCTGGGGCCCTGTCACCACCGACCTGCCCTCTCAGCCTCCCTCAGCCAACCCAGGTCTCTGTATCCCCTCATCCTCCGATCCTGCCCATGGCGCCAGTCAGCTACGGCGCTCCCTCTCACACCCTGTCCCGGTCCATATAAGGCCAGCCTTCCAGAAGGGGGTCGGCCCTGCCCAGCCTTGGCTGAGGATGCACCTCCGTCCCCAGGAGCGGCTGCAGGGCCTGTGGGAGGTGTATCAGCGCCTGGGCCTCGAAGATGACATAGTGGACCCCTCCAACACCTTGCTCCGTGAGGGCCCGGTCCTTAAGATCTCCTTCCGCCGCAGCGACCCCATGGAACGCTACCTTTTCTTGGTAGGGAGATGCCGGGGTCCATTCCGACTGGGAAGGGAAGTCATGGGCCACACTGCCCAGGTCCTACCTGCCCAGTGCCTGCCTGGTACTGCAGGAGGAACAGGGAATAGTTTGCTTCTTTGTCCTTCTCTGCTTTGTCAGCTGGGTGACTTTGGACAATCTTGGCCTCAGAGATTTCTAACTAATAGGTTTCCCAGACATACCGTAGGAAGCAACAGAGTCAGCATTTGAACTAGGTCTGGCTCCAAAGTCTGTGGTATTTATCCGTGCTCTAGGAGTGCACAGCAGGAGGGAGTTAGGTTAGCTACTAGGAAGAACTGCCTGAGTTTGTACTGAAGAAGCCAGGGATCTCCTGGAGATCTGGAAACTGGTCCTGACTGGAGGTCTTGGGGAGGGTGCTACACTTCTAGTAAGCCCCTACCACCCTGAGCCCCCATGAGAAAGGCCTCATAGGTGTCTGAGCTCTGCTGTGGCCCCTGTGTGCCCACAAGTAGGGCAGCCCAGTAGTGAACAGCTAGCTGGATTGGGGGATAGACAACCCCTTCCTTGCAACCTGTGACATCCTGAGAGCTGGCCCAGAATGTGGAGAGAAGGGAGGGAGATCAGTGGTTCTGGGCCCACCTTCAGGGAAGCCCCATCTGAGTATCCTTCCTGCCCTGGCCACTGTACACACTCATGTTGTGTCTCCTGCAGTTCAACAACATGCTGCTCTACTGTGTGCCCAGGGTCATCCAGGTGGGTGCCCACTTCCAGGTGAGGACCCGCATCGACGTGGCTGGGATGAAGGTGAGAGGCACTCCAATCACTATCGGGCTTCACCCTGAGGGTGGGCCCAAGTATGGGGAGTAAGAGGAGGGGCCAACCTGGGTTCTCAATACAGGAACTCAAGCCACAGCAGGTCCTGGGCCAACATGGGGGTGGAAGAGTTTGGGATTAGAGCTCTCCTGTCTGGGTTCCCAGCCTTCCTGTCCATGGCCCTCCCCAGCTCCCACAGGCCTGGCCTACTTGCTGGGTGGCACTTGTTATAGCCTAAGCTCATTCTGCTTTTCCCACTACCTACATCAGTGCTTCCAAAACTTTAGTACATACGTGAATTCCCTGGAGGTCTTAAAATGCGGGTTCTGATTCAGTAGGTCGAATGGGACCTGATTCTACATTTCTCACCAGCTCCTGGTGATTCTGACACTGCAGGTCCACAGGCCACACTTTGAGTAGGAAGGGTCTACCCTGTCATCTCAGCTCCTAGCTGTGTGTGTCTTCTTTTAGAGATGGGCAAAAAAAGGAGTGGGGACAGCAGTCCATAATAGTACCCATTGACTGGGCAGTCACCGTGGATCAGGTTGTGCATCATCCCATCAGATCCTCATAACTGCCCAGTGGTGTAGGGGCTCTTATTATGCTCTGTAGTTTTGGGTTTTAAATCTTTTAAAAACAATATTTTCATTACTTTAAAAATATAGATTATATACATTCCAAAATCAAACAATAAGAAAATATATGCAATCGCCTATCCCCTAGGTCCTCTTTCTGGAGGCAGCTTTGGCTTACTGTGAGGCCTTCCAGAGGTAGTCTTTGCATACTCGAACTGATACTATATTTATTATTGCTTCCTTACTTTTGTTTCACATAAACGGTGAAATCATTTTTCACATACACTATTCTGCACTTGCTTTTTTAACTAACTACTAATTCTGGAGATTGTTGCATGTCAGCACCTGAGGACCTTCATCCTCCTTTCGCAGAGCTACATACATGGTGGCCCAGCGTGCAGACGTATTGTGATTCACTCAGCCAGCCCTTTACTGAGGGACATTTAGATTGTTTTCAGTTGTCAGTCTCTGTAGATGGGACTGCATTGAGTTACTGTGTGCAGTTTGCCTGTGTGTGAGCTTATCTGCAGTTAATCCTATTTTTAAAAATAAGGAGATAAATTTTGGTATATCCAGACAATGGAGTATTATTCAGTGATAAAAGAAAATGAGCTATTAATCCATAAAAAGACATGGATGAAACTTACATGCATATTACTAAGTGAAAGAAGCCAATCTGAAAAAGGCTACATACTGTATGATTCCAACTATATGACATTCTGGAAAAGACAAAACTATGGAGACAGTAAAAAGATCATTGGCTGCCAGGGCTTGGCGGGAGATAGGAATGAACGGGCAAAGCACAGAGGATTTTTGGGGCAGTGAAACTATTTTGTATGATATTATAATGGTAGATATATGTCATTTATTATATATTTTCCAAATGCATGGAATGTGCAACACCAAGCATGAACCCTAATGTAAACTATGAACCTTGGATGATAATGATGTGTCCGTGCAGGTTCATTAATTGTAACCAATGTACCATTCTGGTGGGGGCTGAAAATGGAGGAGGCTGTGCATGTGTGGAGGAACTCTCTGTACCTTCCTCTCAATTTTACTGTGTACTTAAAACCGCTACCAAAATAAATAAATAAATAAATAAATAAATAAATAAATAAATAAATAAGAAGTCTTTTAAAAATATAAGGAACCTAAGGCCCAGAAAGGTTAAGTAACTTGCTTGGTGTTGAATGAGGATTGAAGATTCGGGTATAACAGAGTCCAGAGCCCCTGTATCTAATCACCATACTACATTGCCTCCTATTAAGGCTTCAACCTAGAGGGATAAAGCTTATGGCAGAATTGCAGGCACAATGGAGGAAATGGACCACCCTTCTGATCCCTTCTGAGTCCCAGTGTGTTCAGAGGGCTGGGGCTGAAAGAAGCATGTACAGGCTTGTATTTCTGGGAGCCCTGGTGAGAGAGACTGAGAAATGCAGGTTTTTGAAGAGTTACAGACAAATGGAGACAGGCAGCCCTCTTTTAGGAATGACTGAGACCCAGGCATAGAAAAGGAGAGGCAGAGATTGACAGAAAAGCCAAGAAATGTAGAGACTAAAACAGAGTCATAAGAAAAAATGCATAGAGATGGGGCTGAGAACATAAGACAGGGCTCTTGGGCCTGGTGTGTGCTCGTTCCTGGCGTCCCAGTGAGCTTGTTGCCCACAGGGCATGTTCTGTGCTCCAGTGACTGCACAGCGCCCTCTCCTGGATGGCACAGGCCTGGCAGGTGCAAAGCTGTCTACCTGCCCTCATCTGGGCAGGAGGTTTTCTTTGCCTGAGGCGTGGAGGCAGGTCTGGCCTTTGACCACCATGTTTCCCATTGGCCTATGACCGCCTGGCCTCCTCCTTTCTGAGTGTCAAGGAGGCCTTGTTCTCAGCAGCTGATGCTCCCTGAGATCTGACTTGGTCCTAATGTTGTGCCATCCTGTAGAGGGCCAGCCTGGAATGTGAGTGCACACACTTAGGGTCTCCATGTACCATTGTGCGGGTTGTGCACTGCACGAGCCCACCTCATCCACAGCAGCAGGCACAAATGGTATATTTACAATTCTCATTGTCCAGCAGATGGCAGTCAAGCATCTTGTTCCAACAATATCTGACTGTTACGCCAGTTTGCCAACAGATGTCAGTAAGGGGTTTTGAGGAGGTGGTGTCTTCTAATTAGCACAAAGGCGCTGTACGGGCTAGCAGTGGCCTGAACCAGCCCAGACTTGGGGGTGATTAAGCCTGGGCATTCAGGAAACTGTTCGCTAGAAACCTTCGTCCTGTCCCTCTGCAGAGGTAGGTGACCATGGACCCTCAGATCAGGAACTCCCTCCCCCCACCCATTTCTATTAAAAGCATCATATTCTTACCTCTGGACTCCAATCCATCTTTTCCTTCTCCCCTCTCCCCCACCCAATTAGTCATAGAGTTTTGCCAAATTTCCTGATACTGAGAGAGAAAACTTTCTCCCAGGTGCAGGGAAGCCCCCCTGGGAAGGCCTGGACCATTTAGGGTATCACTTCCCAACTGGCCTTTGGGCTACTAGTGTGTCCCATTCCCTCCAGATCCAGCCCTTTATCCCTTACACACAGCTGGGGAGTGACTTTCCAAACACCTTCTTCCACATGAGCTTCTCCATTTTTAAATCCTCAGAGCCTCTCCATTGCCATGAATATTGGCACCAGGTTGTTCTAGAGGGAGCAGACTGATTCTATGGGCCTGAAGGGTAGACAAGGCCTAATGTGAAGAAGGGCGTGCCCAGAGTCCATGCTCTCTGACGTGTGGTGGGCTGCTCTGAAAGAGGTCACATGTGGCAGGGAGCCAGCAGAGGGGCTCAAATGCCAAATGGGTTCAGTGACAACAAAGTTTCCCTACACTAGGGGAACTTTCTCTCTCCCAGGTGCAGGCAGGGCTCTTGGGCTTTATGTCTTCGCTTCCCTTTGTGACTCTTTCCACAATGTCTGGGAGAGATCTGTGCTTACAGGATTCTGGGGGTTGAGTGGAAATGGGCATTGTTTTATTTTACCCTTAGAGGCCAAAAACTTGAGTTTGAATTCTCATTCTGTCCTTTAGATGCTGTGTGACCTCAGGCAGATCTCTTGCCCTCTCTGAGTCTCTATTTCCTCATCTCTTAAATGAGGGTGATAATATCTGCCTCCCAAGATTGCTGTGAAGATTTTCTTTAACTTTTAATTATGAACATTTTTAAACAGAGAAAATGGTACGATGAACCCCCATATACTTATTACCTGGCTTCAACAATTGTCAACCCAAAGCCAGTCTTGTTTCCTCGGCATTTCTCCTCTTAATCTCCTTTTCCACTGGATTGTGTAAAAGCAAATCCCAACCACATAATCATTTCACCCATAAATACTTCAGTATTTCTGTAAGAGATGAAAACTCTTTTTTTTTTTTGCCCTCAAGGGTGACAACAGTACCATTATCACATCTAACAAGTTGATAATAATTATTTAGTAACACTTAGATACTTCAGTTTTCCTTGACTGTCTCATAAATGTCTTCTCACAGCTGATCTGTCTGAATCATTTGTGATATGCTTCTTACATCCCTTTTAGACCATTGAACTTCTCTCTCCCACTTTTTCTCATTTATTTATAGAAACAAATCAGATCATTTCTCTGGTAGTGTTTCTCATAGTCTGGATTTTGCTGACTGCCTCCCACCACTTCATTGGTGTCATTTGACATGTCCCACGGTCCCCCATATTTCTTGCAACCTGGTAGCTAATTTGGAGACCTGACCAGATTCAACTGTGCAGGAGGCACTGTCCTCAGGAGGCACATAAGGCCCGTTAAGTGTCAGAACTGATCAGTGGGTTCAGCAGTTGTGCGGATTAAATGAGAACATGTATGGAGAGCCCTGAGCTCAGTGGCCATCACTTAGTAAGCATTCTCTGATCGGCAGCTTTCATAATGGCCTTGGGACCCTGTGACATTCTGGAACAAGAAGATGGTGAAAGAAGCAGGGGACCTGTTTGATCTATGAATGGGGCAATCAATTCTTTCATTCACTGTATGGGGTAGAGGGTCTTAGTCTAGACCCTTGGTCTACTCTTGAAAAAATTGTGTTCCCAAACCCAATTTATGACCCAACTTCCATATCTGGCGAATCTTTTGTCAGGAGCTGTCACCCCCACCTCACACTGGGCCAACTTAGCTGCTGCTAAAATTCCAGAAGCATAGGTTCCACTTGCTTAGAGGAGACCCAGTGCATTTGCTTAGCCATGGGATTAGGGAGGCTGTGAACAAGTTCTCTATCCCTGTCTCGCAAATTTAAATGGTCCTCTGGGTACAATCCAGCTCCCACTACCCACAGTGCCTGGGGGGGGGGAGGGTAGGTGGAACCAGTGTGAACAGCCGTCTCCCTCTTGTTTCCAAGCAGGTGCGGGAGCTGACTGATGCTGAGTTCCCGCACTCCTTCCTGGTGTCTGGGAAGCAGCGCACCCTGGAGCTGCAAGCCCGGTAGGCGGGAGGGCGCGGGGCGGGGAGGCGGGAAGTTGAGAAGGGCTGCTTTCCTCAACACCGGTGTTCACTTTCCGAGCAGGTCCCAAGAGGAAATGATTTCATGGATACAGGTATCAGAATGCTCCAGGGCCCCTAGATTTGTGACCCTACCTACCCAGGCTGAGGGGAAGGAAGGGGTGCACATTTGTGTGTGGGGGGGGGGGCGTGAGGGGAGATCGTGTGTGTGTGCGCGCACGCGCGTGCACGGGCCCAGCTGCTCCCTGTTCCTCCTCAGGAGTTGCTCTGTGGCAGTTTGGAGAGTCAGACCTGAGTTCAAATCCTGCTGTCTCTCACTTCCTGGCTGGGTAGTCTGGGACAAATCACTTAATATTCCTGAGCCTCAGTTTTCACATCTGTAATCTGAGGGTAATAGTTTCTCTTCCCTTAAGTCAGTCAATGTGTGCTTAGAATCCAGTGCCAGTAGGCTTTCAGGAATGTTTGTCGAATGTGTGGATGTATGGACAGATGAGCAAGCCCTCCCTGCCACCCTTCTAACCACCTCCCTGTGCCCCTCGCCCCTCAGGCCTGCCAAGCAGCCATTGACCAAATCGAGAAGCGGAATGAAACCTTCAAGGCTGCAGTCCAGGGACCTGAGGGAGATGCTCAGGAACAGGAGGTAAACTGGCTAGAACCGCCAGTTTCACACAGGACTACTCCCTCTCTGCTCCACCCAGGCCTGCTTGGAGGGCAGAGAGTGTCACCCCCCCTGGAGTGATTCGAAGGACCTGGGAAGCCCGCCCATCCTACCTAGAGGCTCATTAGTAAACCATTCCTGTGGAAGCCTCCATATGCAGCTATACAGGTCTATACAGCTCTGGCTGTGGGGGGCAGTGCGGGTTTGGGCTTGAAAGTGCCTGAGAAATGTAAGACCAAGGGAAGGTGCAGCGTCAGGGAGAGTGTCTGTGACTGAATTTCAAATCCAGCTCTGTACTCCGGCTTGCTGGGTGTCTCTGCTGAGTCTCTTGACCTCTCTGGGCCTCAGTTTCCTCACCTGTAAAACAGGAATAATAGTAAGTGACCTACTATACCGTCTTCATCAGTTCAGTCAGCTCTACGTGGAAGCCACTGGGAGGCACCACACACATAATGCTGCCACCAGCAGATGGGCAGGGGCTCCAAGACCTCAGGGAGTGGGCAGAAGAGGGTCATGAAGTCTCTGCCCTGTTGCCCCAACAGCTGCAGTCTGAGGAGCTGGGCCTCCGGGCACCGCAGTGGGTCCGGGACAAGATGGTGACCATGTGCATGCGCTGCCAGGAACCCTTCAACGCCCTGACGCGCCGTCGCCACCACTGCCGGGCCTGTGGCTACGTGAGTGCTCCTCCCAGCACCCCTGCCTCCACTGGTCCCACCCTGGCCTACGCCTTCCGTGCTCAGGCCCCACTCACCCCTCCCCACTAACCCTGCTGGCTTCACCCGGTGCACTCCAGACCACTAGGTGCGAACTCTGTGCCAGGCATGTGAACTACCTTGTCTGGACTTCATGGGCATCCACCTGTGAAGCAGGGCCTGCATTATCCCCATTCTACAGATGGGGAGATGAGACTCAGAGAGGTTAAATGGCTTGCTCAGGATATCCTCCAAAGTGGCCCTGTTAATTCATCTTCTTTTTTACCGCCATTTGTCTGGGCCCCAAACCCAGTATCATGAAATATTCTTCAGTTCCAGGGTGAAGGGCATCCAACACCCACAGCTGTTCTCAAGCCTTGCACCCACCACCTCATCAGCCCCATACCTGTTAAACTCACCCCTAGTTGTCCTCTCTTCTCAGATAACAGTGCCCTCCTCTTCTTGGCAAGTCCTCAGCACTCCAGTGCATGATCAGCTCTATTGCTAATTCTGCTTTTAGTTTCCTCACCTGTACCATGGGGATTAAAATACCTACCTCCAGGATGGTAGTGAGGACTTGTCAAGAGAAGGTGCACACCCTTCCCTCCCCTCCTTTCTTTCCACCTCCTCAAGAGTTCAGGCAGGGCTCACTCAGAAGAGGGAGTCACCAGCTGATTGAGGAAGGGACCTGTCTACTCCGGTCCTCTTATCAGCTCATGCCCAGTGACCAGAAGCAGATCTTGCTTTGCTTTTTAAGCACTTGCTGCACTTGAATTGTTCTCTGCTGACTTCACTACCCCCTCCGTTTACCTTGCAAACAGAGAAGCCCTTTACTGTAGTCCTTAATTACCTCCGGTGGGGATAGGAGACCAGCTGGACAGGTTGGGTCAGGGAAGTATCCCCAAAACGTGTAAAACTGCAATCAGGACATAAAGTAAATTTCTAGGACTGGGGACACACCTATGTTCAGACGTAAGTGATAAGTTACATCCCAGATAGAAAGGATCTGGGGATTAGCTACTGTTCTTGGTAATTCTATCTGTAGATAAACTTTTAGTCGATTTGCATTTCTGACTTTGTAAGTAGTGCCTTAAAAATTATTAAAAATGTTAAGAAATGCAAAAAAAGCACAAAGAATAATATAATAATACTCATGTACCTGCCTTCTGGGTACACGGAAGAAATAAAACATTCTGACAACCAAATGAAAAGTATGATCTTTAATTGGATCCTAGATGGGAAAAGCAAAACCAGCTACAGAAGTTATTGGAACCATTGGGAGAAATTTGATTATGAGTCATATGTAGATAATATTGTATCAATGTTAAATTTCCTGAGTGTGATCATGACATTGTTGATGGGCAAGAGAATGTCTTTATTCTTAGTTGACATCAGCTACATATTTGAGGGTGAGATGTCATGATGACTATAATTTATATCAAATGGTTCAGAAATAAAATACATATATACAGAGACAGAGAAAGCAAATGTGGCAAAAATGTTAACAATTAGGGGATTGTGTGGTGGTGGGGTATCATTGTATTATTCTTTCAAGTTGTCTGCAGGTTTAACATTTTTCAAAATAAAAAGTTGGTGAGGAGAAAATAAATACAGACTAATACTATAAAAAATTAAATCTCAATAAAAAGTAAAATACTCCCTTTGAAATTAATTTAAATAAATTTATTTTTAAAAAGTTAAAAAATAAAATACTCCCAAGGTAGTTGAAACCTATGGTGTGAGGCTGTGTGAGGTGCTCTTGGCCTGATTTTGAGGTTTCTCCTGCCTGTGCATACCTTTGTACTCTGTGAGTCATCCTTTCGGTGGTTTGGTGCCCAGTTTCTGTCTCCCGCCTGCCAGATGGGAATCCTGGTGGGGCAGGGTGGGGCAGGCCCTGGCCTTCTCCTGTGGGGCCCTTCCCGGTAGCGTGCTGTGTTGGGCACACACAGTAGCTCCCTGTTGAATATCCCTCTCTCCTCATCTCTATCTCTTGACCCTCATTTCCAACCCCACATCCCAGACTCACTGTGACACCCCTGTCTTCCTGGAAGTCACATCCTACAGTACCCCATGTTTCTCTTCAAGTCTTATCATGCCTCTTTCACCCAGTCTCCTCAGCATGACCTATATTAGCCTTCTTGGGGGCCTCTCCATGGTGGGCTGGGGGTGAGCCCCACTCCACAGGGTACCCATGGCAGGTCTTCCTGACAAAAACAACCAGCCCATCATTTTTATATTAGAACATGTTTGACTCTAGGATTGAGTGGAATGCAAAATTTGCATGACTCTTAAAGCTGAACTGCTGGAAGGCCAGTTGTGCCCAGTGAGCTGTGTGGCCCAGGGCAAGTCGTTGCCCCCTCTAGGTTGCCCTGTGACCAGCTGTCAGGTGAGGATAAAAGACCCAGTGCTGTTTACCTGGTGGGGCTGCTGGGAGAGTCAGGTGAGATAGCAGAGGGGACAGAGAGCACTTGGAGAAGTGAATCAGATGCAAGGGGTGTGTGCAGAGCCAGCCCCTGGGATTTATAGCTGCCTTCACAAAAGGGGACTCTGAAGGGGAGAAAAGTTAGGGCACCTGCAGTAGGGGCCAGATCTGAGCTCTCCCCCTGTAATGTGGCCTCCAGGTGGCCAGGTTTCTGCCAGCATGGGAAGTACTCCTCTCTGCCTCCATTCCTCCCCTGAATCTTGCTTTTCTTTCTCCTGTCCTTGGTTACTCTCATGCCCCCCTCGAAGGCCAAAGTACAAATATGGTCTTCCCCTGCCTCCTCTCCGTTCCCAAGCCCCTCCTACCTGTCCTCTCCCAGGTGGTGTGTGGCAGGTGCTCTGACTACCGGGCTGAGCTCAAATATGATAACAACAGGCCCAACCGAGTCTGCTTGAGCTGCTACACATTCCTCACCGGAAACGTGCTCCCCGAGGACAAGGAGGACAGGAGGCGAGGCATCCTAGAGGTGAGGGCCACCGTTCTTCCATTCCGCAAGTGGATTCCAGGCACCCACCACATACTGACACTGTCCTAGGTGCTGAGGAAAAGCCAGCTGTGGTCACACCCTCCCTCCTCTCTCTGCCCACAGACACACCCCCACCCTCTTCTTCCCAAACAGCTGGGCCTGCCACCAAATCGAAGCAACTTTTGGCTGCAGGCTGTCATCCAGGCTCTCCCACCTCTCCTCTGTGTCTCCATCCAGTAGTCTCACAGCCTCTCTGGACAGTTCCTGTTCACATCCCCACCCCCTGCCCGACAGTCCCAGGGGGTAAAGAGATCTGATGTTACTGATTCCAGTTTACTGGAAACTGAGGCTCCAGGTCAGGGTCCCACTGTTGGAAAGCAGATTAAAGTCTCCATTCTAACTGGAGGGGACTTCAGGGACCTATCCCATGGAAACCCAGGCCCAGAGAAGTGACTTGCTCAAGGTCACCCTGTGAGTTAGGAGCTAGCTCTCTAACCTTGCCACAGATGTCCTCTCTGCTGCCCTTAGGGCCTTGCTGAGCCACTCTCCACCCACAGGCACTCCCCAGGCTGCTCAAGTAGTACGGGTCAGCATTGATAGAGCACTGTGTTCAGCTTCCTGCCACAAATGCAATGTAACTCAGCCCAGACATCGGTTACCACTGCCCTCTGCCCTTCCTTCATTAAAGGCCAGGTTGATATCCCACCATCCCCGGGAGGTGGGAGAAGACCCCAGCCTCTTCCAGCTGAATACAACTCCCAGGTTTCAAGTTGGTTATTTTCCATGGACATCTGCCTGCTTTCCAATTCTCCCCATTTTTCTATGTCCAGCCCCTGCTCATGCCCTCCCTGACCATTATGCAACACAGCTTCTGGAGAGAGGGGATGATCGGCCCCTTCTCAGGCCCTAATTCCGTTCCCTGGGGGAGCTCACAGATGAGGAGCCCTCCTAGCATCTGCTTTGAGTTCAGGCTGGCTGGGGTTTGGCCAGCTGTGTGACCACAGGCTCATGATAGGACCTCTCTGAGCCTCAGGGATAAATAACCCCGCCTTGCAGGGTTGCTGCAAGGACTAGAAATAGTGATTGTCAAGCCCACAGACCAATGTCTGTCACACAGTGGGTGTTCTGTTCCCTGACAGTCCCTTTCTTTGGTTTTAGAAAGGGTCCACCGTGGGTTCTGAGCAGAGCGTAATGTGCAGCTTCCTACAGCTCATCGGCGACAAGTGGGGCAAGAGCAGCACCCGGGGCTGGTGTGTGATCCCCCGGGATGACCCCCTCGTGCTGTACATCTATGCTGCCCCTCAGGTAATGCCACCACCTGTCCCCTCCCCACCCCCAGGCCTTGGCCTTCTTACAGTATGTGGGAGAGGGGGAATATTGTTGGCCCCATATGTTAGATGAGGAAACTGAGGCCCAATGAGGACATGGTTCCCTCCAGTCACAGGGTTAGTGGCTTTCAGAGATAGTCCCAGACCCCAGGTCATAATTGCTTTGCCCTTAAGGGGTAACCAATTCTCTTTCTTGATGCCCTCCCATCAGCCTGCCCTGCCTCATGGGTGTGTGGGGAGTGAGAGGTGACCTTCAAATGACTGGGGTGGTGGGGCTGAATGGGAGGACAGCTAGTCACCACTCTCTCTTCCCTCCCAGGATATTCGGGCTCACACCTCCATCCCCCTGCTGGGCTACCAGGTATCAGCTGGACCCCAAGGGGACCCCCGGGTCTTCCAGCTGCAACAGTCAGGCCAGCTCTACACCTTCAAGGCTGAAACCGAGGAGCTGAGGGGCCGCTGGATGAAAGCCATGGAGCGGGCGGCCAGTGGCTGGAGCCCTGGGGAACCCAGCGATGAGGATCTGTCTGACTGAGCCACAGCTGGCCACGCCCCCCTCAAAGCCTGGTTCCTGCCACAGGCTACCCCTGCGGCCTCTGTGACCCAACACTCCAAGCTGAGGTTTAAATAATCAATTTCTAGTCATCTTGTGCCCAGACTGTGTGTCCCGATTTGGGATTCAGAAAACCCAGGCCTGTTCCTTTGGGACCAAGCTCGTGGTTTGCCTAGGGGAATCCTGGGACGTGGGACTTTCAGTAGTAAAACCAGGGAAGTCCCAGGTCACCGGGACTGTTGGTCACCAGGGTGGTTCTCAGCTTGAGCTTCTCAGTAATGTCACCTGGAATCTTTAAAAAATACCCATGAAAAATAAAATAAAAAAGTAAAAAAACAGTGCCTCTAGCCATCATTGAAGATTTCTGATTTAATTGGTCTGGGATGGGGAGACATGGTTATGTTTCAGGAGTACCCACGTGAATCTAATGTGCAGCCTGGGTTACTCGGATGAAGAAGAAAAAGCAAATAACCACTGGTTGAGCACCTATCAAGTGCAAGGCATGATAGTAATGATGATGATGATGATGATGATGATGATGATGATAATGATGATGAATAAATAATAATAAACATCTACTGGGCCAGGCACTAAGTGATAGGTGTTTTACATGGATTACTTCATTTTACCCTCAGGAGTTATAATCCCCATTTTTCAGATGGGGACATCGAGTCTTAGAATGGTTTAGTCATTGGCTCAAGGTCACACAGCTGGTGGATGCCACAGCTGGGTTTTAACCTGGTGCACTAAGGTCAGAGCTCTTTCCGTCAGGTAGCAGAGCAATAAGGCAAGCAAGAAGGGGAGTCCAGAAGGAGAGGAAAAGGAGGGAAAAAGAAGAATAGTAGGGAGAGACCAGGAGGGAAAAGGTGGTAGCAGGAGGAAGGGTAGGAGCACCTACCTCTCTGACTCCCTGGCCGGGGAGCGAGGCTGCCTTTTCATAAGAAACCACCAGGAGGTGGCAGTGGTCAGCAGGCCACATGCAGTGGCCCCAGACTGGGCTCTGACACCCTACGCCCCTTCTATCAGATCCAGACACTTCGAGGCTCTGCCCTTCAAGAAGGCAAAACAGGCAAGTCATAGACCTTTGCCCCCTTCTAGGCCTAGTGGTTTGCCTGCCCCTGACCTGAGGCTACCTCCCACCTATAGAGTGTTTTAAAAAGCCCAAGAAAGCTTCACTGGCACAATCTCTAAGGACCAGGCTGGCCATGAGTTCATCCTTTTATTCGACAAATGTATTGAGCATCTCCTATGAACCAAATGCAGTTCCTGTGCTGGGATACAGCAATCAACAAGACAAACAAAATTTTTTGCCTTCATAGAGATTATATTCTAGTGTGTGTGTGTGTGTGGGGGGGGGTGATAATCAACAAAATAAGTATGTAAAACATAGAGCATATTAGATGTGGTAAGTGCTTTGCTGTGGTGACAAACCATCTTGGGACTTTCCTAGTTTTAAAACTTAAAGTCTCAAGTCTCAAGAAACCCTGCAGTTTCAGACAAACTAGGATGGTTGGTCATCCTGGTGGAAGAAGAAAAAGCAAGAAAAGGAATGAGGGAGAATGGTGTGCGTGCATACGTGCATGTGTGTGTGCTTTACAGGAAAATCAAGGAAGGCCTCACTGAAAAGTCGATGTTTGAAAAACAACCTTAAGGAAAGAAATAAGAGAGGGAACTATGCAGATATCTGGGGGAAGAGCATTCCAGGTGGAGACAGCATCCAGTGCAAAGGTCCTGAGGTGGGAGACTGCCTGGTGCATGCAAGGAACAGTGAGGAGGTAAGTGTGACTGAAGCAGAGCTGACAGGAAGGAGGTCATAGCAGAAGACATCAAATCATTCCTAAAACTAAGGGTGGAGCAAGGGGAGGCAGATACAAGGCCCTCCAAGGGCTGAGTGAGAGGGAGTCGTTTGAGGGATCTGATTTGTTTTAACAAACCCCCCTGCTTGTTGCAATAGACTAAAAGGAGTGAGGGTGGAAGCAGTTCAGAGGCTGTTGCAACAATCCAGGTGAGAGGAGTGACTGCTTACATCAAGGTTGGAGCAGTGAAGGTAATGGGAAGGGATGGGATTCTGGATTTATTCTGAAGGTAGAGTGGAAGAGTCTCTTATAGAGTGAATGTGGTGGGAGAGAAGGAAGAGCTAGTAGTGCCTCTAACCTGAGAGCATGGAGGACAGATCTGCCACTAAGATGAGAAGACAATGGAAGGGCAGGCTGGGGAACAGCAATACATCAGGAGCTCTGATGTGGACAGGTTGCAGCTGAGTGCCCTTTCCAGTAGTTGGGCATCTGAGCTCAGGTGCCAGGTCTGGGCTGGGATTTAGACATGGGAGCTGTCACCCCAGAGATGGGGGTTAAAGTGTGTGTGAGACAGGAAAAGGAAGAGGTCCAAGGACTGAACCTTGTGCATTCCAACACTTTAATCGAGCACGCATCAAAATTCTAAACGTGTGCACCCCGCACATACACCAATATTCTAACCTTTTCGCCTGCAGTTACAATTCTGAGAATTTACCCCAAGGAGACAGACTGGCCAGTGTGATAAGACTTGAGCACATTGTTTAAAATAGTCCCCCAAGTTGGAAACTACATAAATAACCATCCGAAGGAGACTCATTAAATGAACTCACGCCCATTGAGAGGGAATCCTAGGAAGCTCAGCTGCATCCATGCAGCAGAGAACAGTGCGGCTGTTTGACGAGAAAGCTTAGATTTCAATGTGCTGATGTGGGAAGATGCCCGTGAGGGGTTAAATGAGTAGTGACTACAGAAAGAGCTAACATTTTTAAACACTCACTGTGTGTCAAGCCCTATACTAAGGCCTTGGTGGAGATTATTTCATTTAATTTTGAATAACATTAGAAGTAGACACTATACTCAGATCCTTATTTTACAGATGAGGAAACTGGAGCATCCTTTGTTGAGCAATGTGCTCGGGGTCACGTAAAGGTGGGCGGGGGTTGGAGAAGGCAGCATTTTGAACCACTGTGCTGTGGAACATTCTGGTCCTGCTTGCATGAAGACATTTTATATCTGCACCGTCTAAAGGGGCACATGACACCCTTCAGAAGTGGCTGTTTTGCTTTCTTCTTTAGATGCTTCTGTGTTTTTTGTATTTTTTTTTCAATATCATGCATTATTTCTATAATCACAAGAACAAAAGTGCCTTGTGGAGTCATGGATCATACCCAGGGTGCTCCAGGCCCCGGGTGCATGGGTGCATGCCCCGAACACGTGGGAGGGTACGCCCCGCCTTCAGAGATCCAGTTCTTAAGGGGAAACGGCAACATCCATGGGTCAGGAGTGTAAGTGGGGTGGGGAGGGGGAATTAAAGATGGGAAAATAAAAATAAAAATCTGGACGCTCCCCCGGCAGTCTGGTAGGCAGTCCAGTGGCTCTGTCTGGGGGGAGCAGGGAAGGCTGATAGATACCAGGGTTGAGGCATCTCTGGGGGGCCTGGCAGACCTTGAGTCAGCGGGAAGACCTTGCCTCTTCCTGCCTTCCCTCCTGGGGGATAACCATGCTCCTACCTCCCTGGGGACTGAGGGTGCTCAACTGAAGGAATATGTGTCCTGAATGAATATGCATCCAGCACTCAGAACAGAGGCAGTCATTACAGGTGTTAGCAGTTCTCAGCTCTTTCACACTGTGCCATCTGCCTTCGTGAGCTGCAATACACATATTTATGGGATTCTTGGGGATACACAGTTGAATAAATCATAGTCCCTGCTCCTAGGGAGCTCAGCATCTAACTCTCCCAATGCCCAGGCTGTACCCCAAGCCTATTAAATCAGAACACCTGATTTAGGCTGGAGTTGTGGCATGGGCATTTTAAAGATCACCAGTGATTCTGATGGACAGCCCCCCTCAGTAAGGGCAGAATCAATTCTAGAGCCCGGGAGTCCTGACTCTGGTCTCCAAGAGTTCCCAGGGCCGGGGGCAGGGAGGTTAGTCTGAGTGGGGTGTGGGAAGTGGCCTTACCATAGCACTAAATTAGGTTAATTGAAGGATAATTTACATACAGTAAAATTCACCCTTTATAGTATAATACTATGAGTTTTAGCAAAAGTACTATGAGTCATGTAAACACCATCACAATAAAGATATAGAAGAGCTCCATCTCCCCCAGAAGCTTCCCTGTGCTGCCCCTTCGGTTGTCACTCCCTTCCCTCACTCCCTAGCCTCTGGCAACCACTGATCTGTTCTCTTACCTTAGTTTTATCTTTTCCAGGATTTCATTTATATGAAATCATACAGCATGTAACCTTTTGAGTCTGGCTTTTTTTTACTCAGCTGTGGGACTCATCGATGTTGTTGTATGGATTAGTAGTTTGTTCTTTTCATTGCTGAGTAGTACTCCCTTATATGGATATACCACAGTTTGTTTACCTATTTACCAGCTGAAGGACCTTTGGTTTATTTCCAGTTTGGGGTAGTTATGAATAATGCTGCGATGATCTATAAACATTCATGTTCAGGTTTTGGTGTGAGCATACGTCTTCATTTCTCTTGAGTAAATATCTAGAGTTGGACCACCGGGATGTATGGTAAGCATGCGATTAACTTTCTCAGAAACTGGCAAGCTGTCTTTCAGCGTGACTATACCATTTTGCATTCCTATCAACAATGATGAGCATTCCCATTGCTTACATCCTTGCCAGCATTTGTTTGTTTTTAATTTTAGCCATTCTGGTATGTGTGTAGTGCATACAACCTTTTAAAAGTTTATGAATGTATCAAAAACATCACATCGTACACATTTAATCTATTGTACAACTTTAATCTAAAAGTTCTGTTTGTCAATGACACCTCAATAAAACTGGAGAAAAAGTTTATGAATGTAAAGGAATAAGGGCATTTAATAGTAAATATTTTGCAAACTCATAATCATGTGTGCACCTATTATGTACTAAGCAGTATCCTAATCCTTCCAAAGTCCCAGGGGTAGCTGATATGACAGGGAAATCACCCATGATGGTCCGAAAGGCTCCAATCCCAGAAAGGCTCCAATCTGCTGTGGGCTTGCTGTGGGACCTTGGGCACATCACTTGGCCTCTCTGAGCGTCCATTTATTTATTATAAGTAGATTGAGTAATACTCCCTTGCAGGTTTTGTGGGAAAACCAACAAGATAATGCAAGAAATTGCCTGGTCCACAGGAGGAATTCAATAGCCTGGAGTTGTTACTAGCTATGATCTTTATGTAGTTCCATTTCTGAAATGATTCGTTCCAGCAGCAAATCCAGTTGCTTCTACCTTAAGGATATATTCCAAAGGGAGCCCCTCCTCACATCTCGCACTTCTCACAGGCCACTGCTCTGGTCCAAGCCACCAGAAGAGGGGCTTTCCCTTCTGCTACACTCGCCCCCTGGTGGTCATTCACCAAACAGCCCACAATGGAGTTCTTTTCTATCTGAGACCCTAACCTAACTCTGCAGGGGAATCAGAGTTAGAAGTCCATCTGATGCCTCCCTCCCACAGTCCACCAGGCCTTTTTTGATCTGGCCCTTAGCTGCTTCTCAGAGTTCACCCCTTCGTTCCCTTGCCACATCTTGCCCCTCACTGAGCACACTCCACTTTGGAGACTTTGCATCTGCTGTTTCTTCGGCCTGGACACTCTTTCCCCAAGAAATCCACATGGCACCCTCCCTCACCTCACTCAGGTCCTTGCCTCAATTCCCCTCTTTGGAGAGGCTCCCTGTCCACCTACCTTACCTCACACACCTTGCCATTCTGTTCCCTGACTCTACTTCACTTTATCATGATCTCACTGACATCATACTGTTTTATCTAGTTTGTGTTTGGTTGGTATCTATCTCTACCACTAAAAATGTAAATTCCTGGAGGGCAGGAACGTTGTCTCTATTCACCACTATTTCCCAGCATCTGGCCCATATTTCATCCTTGCTAAAGTTCTGGGATTGACAGAACGAATTATATGGCTCAGATACAGCAAGGCAGTCACCTTGTATTTCCCAATTATTGCTATGGCTACATGAGGTCATAGAACTCTCATGCCTGCCCCTCTGCCAGCACTGACCCTCACCTCCCAACAAGAACTGGTTGTTAATTTTTAGCAGCACACCACTGGACACGGAGTGCCTGGTCAGAATTAGGAGACTGCGTGAAGCCACCCGCTCACCTATCTACATCTTGAGCTTACAACTAGACCATAAGCCCCTCATGGTTGGCCCAGATCCCTTATCCCTCTCTTTTCTCTTCTGCCAGGCCTCACATTCTGTCCTGGGCCTGCTTCCAGGTGGCTGTAGCCCCATGCAAAAATGAGCTTCTGCAGGTTGAAGACCAAGGTGGGGGTGAGGGCACCTTCCTGCTGGTGCCACTGACCTGACCCTGGCCTCTGCCTACTCACTCCCTTCCTGTTTGTCACCGGCTGGGCGGGAACTATGCACTGACATGCTAGAGCCATTTCTGCCTCCAAAGTTTTCTCCTCACCCCCCATCTTGCCATGATTCTCTTATTTCTCATCTTTACCATTCTCCTCGTGTCTCTCTTTATCTCTAAGAATAAAGGCAAGAGCTAACTTTTAATGAGCACTTACTGTGTGCTTTCCATTAATCGACTCATTTAATCCTTACACCAGCTCCATTGTACAGATGAGAATAGGGAAGCACAGAGCGATTCAGTAACTTGCCCCAAGTCACATAGCGGGAAAGTGGGGAAGCCAGAGCTGACTAGAGATGTTCTGTGACTTCTCTGGGAAGCAGCAGTAAACACATCGGACTTAGAATTTTAAAACACAGTTTGAGTTCTGGCTCTGTCACCAACTTGTGACTTTGCTTTCTAGGCCTCAGTTTCCTTCCTTATTCATAAAATGAGATGACCAACATGTGCCCTGTCCATTCAGGGTTATTTCAGGTCAAATGATATAATGGATATAAAAGGGCTTTGAAAATGGTAAAATGCTGAGCAAATGAGTGGATTTTTAGTAAATGGTTCTGTTTTCCAATTTTAATTTTCTCTCTTGCCTCTCAGAAGGGTTCTTTGTCTGCCTAGGTTATACAAACTTGTGTAGCACACAGCAGGCTCCTGGTCTCAGAGTCCTCAGTGAGACTTTTTTCCCCTCTATCTTCCACCGGGCTCTTATTTCTCAAGCTTTCAGGGAGACTGATCACCTCTCCCCTCCTCTCACTATTATCATGCCCAGGCTCAGAGGGTGGGAAGGTAGCCCTAGCTGGCTTCTAACATGCAAATTCAGACCAGCACTGTAATAAACACACAAATACACCTTAGACATTATAATGGAGGCCAATGGGAAATTATGCCTCACTTTATAGAATTTGGCTTAAGTAAACTTTTTAGAAACACATCTACTTTTGTGGAGCAAGGCAATAAATCCTGTTCTGACTTTATTTTTCTTTTTAAAACAGTATTTTTAAATATATTTAATTTTTTCATTAAAAGACTTCATTTTCTTCCAGAACACATAGTTAAACTTAGTCTATGGTTTCATAAATATTTAGGCCCTAATTCAAACATGATGTAAGTCATTTTAAAATCTGTTTGTTGAGAAATCGTATTTTATGTTAGAGAATGAACTTTAAATAAATTAGGCATTTTATATTACTTGTTAAATGTTGAAAAGATGAATATTTTCCTTGAATTATTATAAATATAAATACAATCTTTAATACAAAAAGACCTCATTTTCGATGACGTAACTTACAATGAAGTGCACACATCTTACGTGTAGGGACTGATGACTTTTCACGTGTCTTCAGCCCCATAACCACCACTTAGACCAAGACCCAGAACATGTCCAGCACCATGGAGGCCTCCCTTGTGCCGCCAACCAGGCAATACCTGCCCCCACAATATTTATTTTTGGTACAAAATCCAAGAGGTACAAAGGATAAATTGAAAAATCTCCCTCCCACCCTGTTGTCAGATACCCACTTTTTTTTACACAAAAGTCAGTATTGCTGGTTTCTTATAAATACTGCCAAAGAAGGAAGATATGTACACACACACACACACACACACACACACACATTCACACATTCACACTCACACACTACGTCATGTTGTTATATTGTATATTTTCTCCCTTTTTACATAAAAGGTACTTAACTATGCAATTGTACACTTTTTTTCACTTAATACATCTTAAAACACTAGGACCATTTAAATAAGTAGTACCTTTACTTTTAATAATTAATACCTTTAAACATTAATACCTTTACCAAAAAGCTACACCTTACAAAAAACTTGGTTTATAAAAATTCCAAATTTTTATTACCAAATAATTCTATGCTCTGCCTTACAGCCTTCTGAAGGTTCTTAGACAGTGAGTTCTTCTACTATACCAAAAAATACAATTCAATTAGACAAATGTGATTCATATAACTTTTTGACAACCTACCCAATAAAGTATTCTGTAGGATTTTATCTTATTGGTATTATCTTTTCCTTTTATAGCTCATATCAATAACAATAGCATGAGTTTATATTATCAATAACTCATGAGCTCTAAACTACACATGTGAGAGACTAAAACAAATGGTGACTTAAATTTGGAGCATAAATTGTAGAATTTCTCAAAGGTTGGGGTGAATAAAAGGAGGAAGAAATATTTTGTATTTTCAGGGTTATTAAGCAGTTTTCCTGGAAAATTGGTCAAGAGAATCTACTGGCATTGTATAAACTTCCCCAAAGGGAGGGCAAGTGGAACCCTGCCAGAGAGCAGCTGAGAGGGCTGGGCTGGGCTGGGACTGCCAGGAAGCAGGGGAGGGGCCCAGTCAGGATCGGGAAGGTTAGCTGGATAATCCAAATCAAAGTCCTCAGATGCATTAGCAAGGCCAAAAGGCATAAACTAGGCCCCAAGCCAGAGACAGCCAACAGGCAGAGCTTCTGAGCTAAACTGGATGGGAATGGAGTTAGGAACAAGTTGGGAGGTACCAGGTCATTTCCAAAAGTGAAACCAAAGTTCTTTGGTCGCTGGGTGCATGTGTGGGGCATGCTGACCCAGCATATAGACTTTGTACACCATCTTTATGGAGAATTGTTACAGTGATGGCCCCCAGCGGAATTACCCCCACCATGTCCATGCCCCTTTGCAATGGACTTTGCTGCTTCTGCTATTGCAAGGTGGGATCTATGTCGCCTCCCCTTGAATCTGGGTTGGCCTCGTGACTTGCTTTGACCAATAGGATGTGGTAGAAGTGATGTACAACTTCTGAATCTGGGATTCTGCTTTCTCTTTTGGGATGTTTCTGCCATCCTGTAAAGAAGCCAAGCATGAAAGACCACAGGGATAGAAAGGCCTAGGCATCCCAACTGAGCTGAGCTGTCAGTAGACTGCAGTTATATGAATAAGACCAACAGAGGAATCATCCAGCCAACTCATAGACCTGCAAGAAATAATAGATCGTCGTTTCAAATTTGGGGATGGTTTGTTACACAGCAATAGATAACTGATGCATCCTTCTACCCTGTAAATTTACTGTCCAGTCTACAAAGTCTCTCTCATGTTAGGCAAACTCAGAATTGTGAGATCCAGAATCATAAATATCTTATGTGTTAATAATTATATTCTCCAGATCACCTTTACATGTACTGTCTAATTTAATTGTCATGACAATCCAGTACAGAAAAAGAAGAGAGAATGTGGCATATTTTCACTAAACAAATAAAAAACCTGAGACACAGAAAGATATGTGACTGACCCAGGATTGTTCAGTAAGTCAGTAAGGATGCTATTATGAACTGAATTGTGTCCCCCAAAATTCATATGTTGAAGCTCTAGCCCCCCTATGTTACTGTATTTGGAGATAGGGCCTTTAAAGAGGTAATTAAGGTTAAATGAGGTCATAAGAGTGGGACTTAATCCAAGAGGACACGTACAGGGAAAAGGCCATGTGAGGATACAGCAAGAAGGCGGCTGTCCGCAAGCCAAGGAGAGAGGTCTCTGGAGACACCAGACCTGTTGACACCTTGATCATCATGGACTTCAAGGCTGCAGAACTATGAGAAAATAAATTTCTGTTGTTTGAGCCACCCAGTTTGTGGTACTTTGTTATGGAAGTCCTAGCGAACAAATATAGATGCTGATACTCAGATTTAGGTCTTCTACTTTTTTAGAAGGAATTTTCTTAAAAGAATGAGATACCATTTCTTGTATAACAAACTGGCAAAGATTTTTGAAAGATTAACTTAGCAGTAGTAAGGATATGGAGAAATAGACTTTCTCAACCTTCACTGGTGGGAGTCTAAATTGGTACAACTTTCTGGAGGGAATTTAGTAATACACTTTGAAGGTCTTAAAAATGTAATTACTAACATTTTTTTATAATAGCAAAATATTGGAAATGATCTATGGAAGGTTGTATTTTCTAAAGATGGAAGAACCAGTATAAGCCATTCCCATGCTTTTCTTACTATGTGTTGTTAGCACTCCTCCATTGAGTGGTAGGGTCTATTCCCTCCCCTTGAACCTGAACAGATCTTTGTAGTTGCCATAACCAATAGAATAGAGTGGAAGCCATGGTATGTGACTTCCAAGGCTAGGTTATAAAAGGCACTGCGGCTTCCATCTTGGCCTCGTGGATAACTCGCACTGCGAAAGCTAGCTGCCATGTCATGAGGACACCCGAACAGCTCTGTGGAGAGGTCCATGTGGAGAGCAACTGAGGCTCCCAGGCTACAGTCCACACTAACTTGCCAGCTATATGAGTGAGTAACTTTAGAAATAGACCCTCCAGGCCGACTTGAGCCTTTCAGAGACCCCACGTGAGAACTGCCCAACTGAGGCCTTCTCAAATTTCTGACCAATGGAAACCATAAGATAATATAAATTTTTATTATTGTTTTATGTCACTACATTTCAGGGTGATTTGTTAAACAACCATATATATAATTAATACACAACCTATATGTCCATCAATAGGGGACTATTTAAATATATTATACTACATGCATATAATGAAATATTGTGCAGCTGTTATTAAAAATGAAGAGGTTCTTTATATACTGACATGGAAAGCTCTCCAAGATAATTTAAGTGAAAAATGCAAAATGCAGAATAGTATATAGAGGATACTATCATTTATGAAAAAAATGTATATACATACAGACATATCTATGTACATATGCATAATTATAGAGAATACACATATTTTATATATGTATCTGTATGCACACTATGTTTATATATTATATATATATACTAAATATCTCTGGGAAAAACATAAGACATTGGTAATAAAGTTCATTTTGTATAAATAGTACTTTCTCTTCAACTCAGATAATTTATTTCTAGGAATTTATCATTAGTAAATAATCATGACAAAGATTTAGCTATGAGAAGTTATGAAATGGTACGATATAATCTCCTCTTTAAAATTAACTATATAAATGTAGATGGAGATGTGGATTAAGACACATAGAGAGATATAGATAGATATAGAAACCAAAATCATCTCCGGGAGGTCAGATTACTGTTAATTTTGTTTTCTTTTCTGTCTGCGTTTTCAAAAATAAACAAGTGTTACTTTTGTAAAAACACAAATGCTAAAAGTTTCTCTCTCTCTCTCTCTCTCTTTTATTTTTTTTTAAGATTCCTAGATGATCCTATAAATAGCAACTCCAGGTAGAGAATTAGAAACTTTGTTTTTAAAAATGACAGTTTTTCAAGGACAAAAATTACTAGACCTTATTCCTGGGTGTAGAGAGCTGCCCACCCTGTTTTAAGAAGTCCTAGCATTTTAGTCACCACATGAACCCCTTCCCAGCCCACTGGCCAGTTGGGGCCACATCCAGAGGCTGCATCTCCAGACTACCCCTGACCAAAACTGATAGGCAGGGGAGGCTCCAGAATTTCCAGAGGAAGGTAGCCATCTCTGAAGCATGGTCTCAGGACCAGTCTCCAGCCTGCGTTTCTGAAGCCAGCACATGGTTTTCCCTTCCATTGTAGGTTAAAAATCACCCAGTGTTATGGGCTGAAATGTATATTCCCACCCACCGAATTCATATGTTGATGTCCTAACCCCTAGTACCTCAGAATGACTGTATTTGAAAACATGGCCTTTAAAGAGGTAATTAAGGT
This sequence comes from Eidolon dupreanum, assembly GCA_028627145.1. Taxonomy (NCBI): domain Eukaryota; kingdom Metazoa; phylum Chordata; class Mammalia; order Chiroptera; family Pteropodidae; genus Eidolon; species Eidolon dupreanum. The sequence continues at coordinate 87,572,853 of CM053502.1, forward strand.
AAAATGAGGTCACTAATGTGGGCCCTGATCCAACATGTCCTTATAAGAAGAGATTACGACATAGACAGGCACAGGAGAAGGCTGCGTGAAGACAGAGAGAGGCCTCAGAAGAAACCAACCCTGCTAACGCCTTGATCTTAGCCTCCAAGTTTGTGAGAAAATAAGTTTCTGTTGTTTAAACAACCCAGATGGTGGTACTTTGTATGGCAGCCCGAGCAAACTAATACACCAAGTCTCCTAGAAATATATTTTTACATAAAATACACGTCTACAGCAAAGACTATGATCTTCTGATGGAGGCTTTGAGGTATACAATTGATGATGATTATGGGGGCCTTAATTATGGTACCCCCAGCCCCTAAGGTGCCCTTCCATCAGGCTTCGAGTTAGCACCCCTAGCCCTTCCCTGATGAAAGTAGAGAAGCAATTCCATTACCTATCCTGCCTGAGAAGTGCCCGGGAATTGGCAGCCATGTGGCCCCCAGCTCTGTCAAGACTGCAGCCTGAGGCCTCTGCCTGGTCTCTCCAGTCCCCTCCAGGGACCGTTTGGTACTCTGACACTCTTCTCAGAAGGAGCCTTCCCTGCCTTTTAGCTGCTGACTCCCACACCTGGCCCCTCTAGCAACAGAGATCTGGCTGCTAAGGTTCACCCCCACTCCGCCTTCGGACTCGAATATGGTTGCTGGTTTGAAGGGAATTCACTGCCTCCACACCCCCAGGACTGCCCTTTGTGGAGCCTAGAGGCCCTGGACATTCTTACTCTCAGAGGCCACATTCCTCAAATATATTCAAACAAACCCACATACCACATCACATATAATTTACATACACCATAGGAGTCAAATTGCAAGAGTCTAGTCAACATTTTGTAGAGATTTAATCATTTCATCCTTACAACACACTTTTCTAATTTTGGAGCTAATAGTGATCCCCACTGTGGTTCAGTCATTTCCATGGGTGTTTGAAAAGCTGGCTGGCCCCAGGCACGGCAGCCACAGACCCAGCTGTGGGCCATCCCCAGGGCCCCTTCCAAGGAGGTCCAGTGTACATTGGGTGTGCCTGACCCAGGAGGAGCCCACAAAGCACCCAGTGACCAGCTGCAAAGCCCCTGTCCCTTTCAGGGCTGTAGAGGAGGGAGGGTGGCACTTTTCTCAGCAAAGCTGCCCCACCCCTCCTCCAAACTTGCCGCTTGGCCAGTTCACACCTTCTCTTGCTTCCAGCAGATTTCCCACAAGCCAGAAAAGCCAAGGGCTAAGAGGGTCCTTGTCCCTCATAGAATCCATACCTCCTCCCCATTACAGAGATGAGAAAATCAAGGCCCAGAGAAAGGAGCGTCTCCTTCAGCAGCGCCCATGCGTTTTTGTGGAATTCGAACTCGGAACTCTGCCCTGGGGAGAGATGGACACTTGGGGATTTTTCAGGAGTTCCTTCTCGAGGGAGAGTGTTTGCACGCTTCTCTGACCATTGAAACCCCCAGGTTCGTTTTCATCTCAGATCAGTGGTGTGCCCTTAGCCTTGCTGTCTCTTTCTCTGTGTAGCATCTCCCTGGGACCTTGGGGAAGGCTGGAGCTTTGCACCAGATGCTGAGTGTCTAGATTTGCCAGATACAAAACAGGATGTCCAGTTAAATTTGAACTTCAGATAAACAATTTGCTGTCTTTTTAGAATAAGGATATCTTACATGTTACTTACCTAAAATTAAAATTTAACTGGGTATCCTGTTTTTTTATTGACTAAACTTGACCACCCTCTGAGTGTCCCCTTTCCTTTGAATCAGTCCCCTCCACCCTGCAGCTGTGAGCTTTCTTGCCACCTCAACAACACATGAGTCACAGAGTTGGGGACCTCTAGACGAATGTTCTGAATGGAATGGCATTACAGTTTAGGGGAAACCCCTCGTTGTCCCCATAACGCACATGTTGGCAAAGCAGAAACCCGAAAACAAAGCCTGTGAGAGGAAAATAGAAGAGGCTGTGGGAGTCCCTAACGACTTGGGGAGGGCCCCGGTCATGTGAGTGCTGCACAGGCAGTTTCGGCTTGCTTGCTCTCCACCTCTCAGAGAGGCACAGCTGGTTTGAGAATTGTGGGGATATCAGAGACCAGACCTTCTCAACCAACTCCTTTGAGAGGCAGATATTCTTCCTTCCCCGCCTTTCTGAGAAAAAGTCTACTGGGAAGAAGGGGCTTGTGGACTGTGTGAGCTGGGCAGGGTGCTTGACATGGGGATAACGATTGTATCTTTGTCATGGCATCATGACATTGTGGGGATTTTAGGAAGAAATTAATGTAAAATGCTTGGCAAGGTGCCTGGTACACCATAAGCACTAACATCAATGCTGGCTATTGTTAAAATGTGAGGACTTTTACTTTACCACCAAGCCAGTGGGTCTTTTTCAGAAGGCATGTTCTCAGTTCTCCGGGCTCCCAAAATGTGTCTTTGAGAAAGAAGCTCAGAGCCTCCAAAATGGGCACATCTACTGGACCAGAATCTGCATTCAGCGAGTGTCCCCTGTCAATTCTTCATTTGGGTTAGATTTTCAGTCTCCCAGCAGAGCCCTGAGGAAGCAGGACTCAGAAGAGGTCAGCTTTGAGGGATGAGGAAGCAAGTTTTCTACCTGAGATGTCTCTAAGAAAGAGAAGGTCACATTCGCGTGAGGGTGTCTGTTGGCGGCGGTGGGGAGGAGGCCCAGGGGATGTGTCCCAGGGGAAGAAAGGAGGGAGTAGAAAGGGCCTGCAAAACACACGTGTCTCATTTCCTCTTCGGAACTGTCCACTCTGGGACCCAACAACTGAGCTTCGGTTGGAAATGAAGTGGAGGAGCCCCCAGAGTCGCAGCTCTCCCCCTTGAACACCTGGCTCTGCCAAAGGCCTTATGATTGGGACACTCCGGCTTCTTAGAAAGAAACTGAAAGCCCTTAGGAGAAACTCCGCCACTTCCCCTTCCTCAGTAAGAGGAACCTGGAGTTGCCGTGACAGGAAAGTCTTGGTGGGGCTTCTCGGAAGCAGCCACCGCTGCTCTACTGAGGAAAACCGCAGGCCGGAGGCCAGGCTAGTGGAGAATCACCCATTGACAGAGTCATGGCCTTCAACCAAGCTTACAAACAGAATTGTGAAGCTGCCGCTGTTTTCTCTTCAGCACCACCTGCCACCTCCTCTTTGGGGAGTCTTCAAGTAGCTCCTCTCCCTCTGAGCTGCCGAGGGTTCCCCCCCTTCTACCCCATCAGCCCTCTAACCAGGACTGTCCTCTTATGGGTGGCCTAGCTCCTCTCACTACATTTGCCCCCCACAACACTCACCCATCCAGTTCCTGTCCCCTCAGAGAGGCACTGACGTTCCAGTAGGGGGAACTGGGGGCATCTGGGGAACACAGGGAGCTATGCTTTAGAATAGATCGCATTCTCTGAGCTGTTTCAAATGGCTCGGTAAGTCAGAAAAGGGACATCTACTGGGCACCCAGGGGTACCAGACTTAACGTGGACTGCTGTGTGCTCCATTCATTTCTAGACTGGACACAGGCTTCTTTCTCTCTGGGGGCGTGTGTGTGGGGGTGCCTCTCCCCACCCCAGATACATCTGAGGGCAGTTGCCACAGAAAGAAGAGACAAGGCACAGGGACAAACCACCTCTAAGGCCCAGCCCCAGAAAAGGCTGAGAGATACTCAGGTCCTGAGCTTCAATACAGATGTGTCAGTATGGCATGGCACTGGGATCTGGCCATGGCCCTCCTGTGCCAAAAACCTTCCACGACTCCCCAGTGCTTTTGGGGAAAGAGTCCAGACTCTGCATCCTGTGTCCAGATCTCCCCTCTAGATCATCGTCTGAGCTTTGCTCTGGTGAGCCTCTGTCTCCTTTACCCAGCCATCTCCTGCTCATATGATAAGACCCAGCAGGGCGTGGGTTTGCTGGAGGAGTCTTCTCTGTTCCCAGTCCTAGTCTAAATGAGTTAGGGGCTGCCTCCATTCCCTCACCAGCTGCACCCCTCACTGGGTGCATTCACTGTAGACTGTAGACGCCCAAGGGGCAGCAACTGTGGGCTTGCCATATCTCAATGAACATTTGATGAGGGAACAAACGAATAAAAGTGAATTTAGAGCTATCTGCCAGGCCGTGTGGCTGAGAGCCCCATGTGCCCACAGTCCCACACATCCACACGTGGATGTGTATGCCCATATGCAGTGGAAGGAGACACGTGCAAGGCTGTCACAGTGTCCCTGAGATGTGTCTGTGGGTGCCTTCAGTTACCCACCAGCATGACTGACCATTTTGGCCAGAAGGTGGTGCTGCATTCCTCCTCTGCAGTATTTATCCATTCTAATGGCCACTGGCTATCATCCCTGGAAGGGCTGCAGCAGGCACACAGAGCCGGTCTCCCTCCCACAGGGGGACCAGGGCTGCCTGGGTCTTATGGGGGATCACTCTGGTCTTCCAACTGAGTGGCCAGAGCTTTGATGCCACAGTGCCCAAACTCCAGTTCAACTCATGTCCATGGCACTCTGTATGCCCAGCACCCAGCTGGACCTCACAGGAGAACCTGAGGTCCAGACAGCTGCAGAGCACAGAAGTTAAAATAAAAGCATGGGCTCAGAGTCCCAGCTCTGCCTCTGGCTGGCTGTGTGATCTTGGGCATGTCCCTGAACCTCTCTGAGCTAGTTTCTACGTCTGTTAAGTGGGAATCATGGTGATCTGTGAGATGAAATAATCCATGTAAAACATGGACCACAGTGGGGCTGTATCATGAAACAGTGGTTCTCAAACTGTAGCCCTGGAGGGCTCACTAAAACACAGATTTCTGGGCTCCACCTCCAGAGTTTCAGATTCAGTAGGTCTGAGGTGGGGGCCTGTGAATTTGCATTTCTATCAAATTCCTGGGTGGTACAGAAGCTGCTGGTCTGGGGATCACACTTAGAGAGCCCCTGGGGAAACACACAAGATTATACACATGGCACAAAGGCAGCAAGATTCTGCAAGATGTAGTGGAAACAGCGAAGATGAAGGGCAAACTCTGAGGGCTGCAGGGGCCCTAGGAAGGGAGATACATCCCGCAGCCTGGGGAGAAATAGGGGCCTCTGCTCTCTCCCGCCATGACGCTCAGCCCCGCCCCCTGGGCAGCTCTGCTGGAGGAGGTGAGCCCGGGGACGGCTGGCTGGCAGGGCACCAGGCCTGCCTCCCTCCACGTGGCCGCTGCCTTTCCCTGGAAGGGATGGGTCGTTGGTTTTCCTCTCTGGCTTGGCTTCTGCTGTGCTTCCTCAGCTTCTGGGAACTTAACATTTCCTTTCTCTTTCTTTTTTTAATACTACTTTTTAATCAAATTGTCATAAGGGTAAAGTACGTTCATCTTAGAGCATTAATACAATGCAGCAAAGTATAAAGAAGAAAACGAAAATAGCAATCCAAGATCCGGTCGCTCAGAGATGATCATTGTTAGTCTATTTCTTTCCTCATATGTGTGTCTCGTGTACAATTTTTCATCCACTTGACATTGTAGCATAAGTATTGTCTTTTGATGTTAAAACTTTTAGGACACAGGAATTTAAGGGCAGCGCAATCATCGAAGTGAAGATCTTGATGCAGGAAACACTGTTTGCATCTCAGGTGACTTTCCCTGGAGAACTTCCTAGAAAGGAACTCACTGGGTCAAAGGGTATGAAAAGTTTTAAGATTCTTGATGCATTGACAAACTGCTTTCCAAAAAGATTGTTCAGGTTGATTGGTCCCACCCAGGGTGGGAGGGTCATGGCAGCTGCTGGGCCCAGTTTACAACATTTGAGATGAAACAAGGAGGCTCAAGTAGCCACAGGGAAGCAAGGAAGGCCAGTGCTGTCCAACTGCCAGGTCATCTCAGGCAGCGTCATACCTCTAGGATGATGTGACACTCAGGCCAGACATAGCTTGGGCGGAACAGCCTTCCTGTTTCTGAAGCCAGGGTCGTCTTGACCCCTCACTTTCTTTGGTATCTCATGTCTAGTCTATCTGTAGATGCTGTTGGGCTACGTTCAGAATGTGACCACTTCTCCCTACTCCTCTGCCACCAACCTGGCCCACCTCTGCCAGCTCAATCTCAGTAGCCCCTCATTGCCTCCCCACCTTCCCCTCACGCCAATCCCTTGCCCCATGAGAGTCTGTCTCCACAGCATCCAGAGACATCCTTTTAAAACCTAGGACAAATCAGGTCAGTCTTCAACTCAAAAATCCTTCAATGGCTCCCATCTCACGGAGGTAAAAGCAAAGACCTTACTATAATCTACAAGGTCATTAGGAACTGTGCCTCCCCCATCACTATTGCCTCCCTAACCTCACTTCCTACTACTCCCTCCCTTACCTACTCAGCTCCCTGATATCCCCAACCACACTCCTGCTGCATGGCCTTTGCACTTGCTGTTCTCTCTGCCTGCATATTTCCTCAGATATCCACAGGCCTCGTCTATTCAAATGTCATCTCAAAAACAACTACGAGCAAGTATGACCTATTGTGGAAAGGTACTCCCTGACTACTCTGGGTAAAAATGGCACCCTGGCCACTCTTCCTTCCCTTAACTTGTGTCATGTTCCCTCACTTATTTGGTTATTGTCTGCATTCCCACTAGAAGAAAGTCTCCACAGGTGCCCTAGTCTTTTCCTATTTTGTTCACTGCTGTACCCTCAGCACCTGATGCACTGCCTGGTGCACAGTAGGTGCTAAGTGAAACTACTGAATGAATAATCGAATGAAAGGTTTCACCTTCTGGGCATATGTGTGGTTTTTCCTCTAGACTGTACCTGCCATCTCTAGGCCGCCAACTTGTTGACAGCGCCCAGCACAAAGCAAGAACCCGTGTAGTGTTTGCCAGAAAAATGAATTACATAAAGGGAGGGAGGAACTCAAGGCAGGGCACAAGACACTGCTGCACGGGGGTCCGGAGACCGGAATTCCAGATGAGCCCCTGGACCACTCACAGTCGCTGAGGCTTTGAGCAAGTCACTTTACCTCTTTGGACCTTGGTTTTGTCAACCATAAAATGGGCATAAGATACCTGTGCTGCTGGCATCACGGGACTTTTGTGAGGATTAAAGGACAAATGTCTAGCAGCAAAGCACAAAGACAGCCCTGCTGAAGCTGCAGCTCCTCTAAGAGACCTCACCCTGCCCCCACACCCTGCTCTGAGTGGCCAGCAGAGCCCTACATAGATATGAGCAAGTATGAACCCTGCTGGTGTTTTCATGCACAGTGTGTTTACAAGACTGCCCAACCCCTAGACTGTGCGTCCTTGACACAAGGGCCACCTTTACACCCATCCGCCAGACCCTGTGCCTGGCAGCTGTGCAGTGCCCCTCGGACATCTGATGACTGACCAACGAATACATTTATTGAAAGCTATAGACACGTTACTGTGATACAAATAAATACAAGTGAGTATTTCAGAGTTGGACAGAAGGCTGGGGTGAGGCAACCCAGCCAGGGGCTCTTTGGGTTCTGGGGCAGGAGAACCTGCTGGGGTCTCAAGGGCACCAACCTGGGAGGAAGGAAGGGAGGTATGGGGGACCATGCTTACTCTGCGATAGGGCCTGGCCAGGTCCCTCCCTAACATCTGCCACAATGGCCTCATCTTCTGGGCTATGGGGTGGAGGCCTGGCTACCCACCTGCATTCCTCACTCTATGTATCCATGATCTCATCCTAGCCCTGTAGCCGCCCATGGGGCAGGAGGCTTTGCCCCCTCTGCAGATGAGGAAATGCAGGCTCATGGAAACTGGTGCCCTGTCCCAATGGTCAGCTTGCAGGGCCTGGGCAGGCACCCTAGTGGGCCAGAGGCTCCAATGGGGCAGGCGGAATATGATCATGGAGGCCACTTCGCACTGTCTAGATGGCTTATAAAGCCCCACTGATCTATCCCCACACTTAAACTCTGGTTGACTGGCCAACTGACTCTCCCTAGGGCTGCCCAGAGGTGTTTTGGGGTTTGCCAGGCCCAGCTGCTTTCTCTCTGCAGGCTCAGTGACCCAGGCAGGGCTCCCTAGCTGACAAACAGGCCCTGCCTGAGAGGGGTGTGGGAAGCAGTGAGTGAAACTCCTTTTAGGAAGAAACTCAGAGCCAACGCTGAGAAGTCAGCATCTTGCCAAAACCTGGGGGTGGGGTAGCCCAGGTAAGCCGACTCAGTCTTTAGGAATGGGTGGGGTTTAGAGGGGAGGCTGGCACTTCCTCCTGCCCCAGCCCAGGGTCCTGTTCAATCCTTACTGAGGAGTTTCCTGGCGACAGGCAGTGACCTGTCAGCCGCCCGTGTGAGAAGCAGCTTGGCGTGGCCCTCACCATCTCATTAGTGGTGATTCACCCAGGACTCACCTGGCTGTCAGGGACCTGTCCCACTGCCCACCGGAACCGGCTTGGCCAGCACCTTAGAGGGGTCGAGACCTCGTTTTTTCAGTTCTCCATCCTCCATGGCACTCAGGGCAGAGCCTGACCGGCACACAGTCGGGACTCAGAACTCATTCTTTCAGCCAACAAATACTTATTCAGTCAACTTATACTTATTGTTGACTTTCAGTCAACAAATACCTACTGTATGCCAGGCGCTGTGCTAGTGTTGGGGATACAGAGTGAACCAGGCAGACCCAAATCCTTGCCCTCCTGGAAAACACATTCCCATGGGGAAAGACAGACAGTAAACAAATAAGTGAATCATACAAGCTCTTGAAGGTGGTGAGTGTGATGGGGAAAAATAATGCAGGGAAGAGTGTGAGATAGGGTTACAAGTTTAAGTAGGATGTTTGGGTGGACTTCTCTGAGGTATCATTTGAGCAAGATCTGATGAAGATGAAGGTGAAGAAGGGAGCTGTACAGAGAAGGGAAGGAAAAGGCGTACCAAGAACAAGTGCAAAGACCATGGGGTGGTAACACAGGAGACGGTTATTTAAGGATCAACAAGGAGACCAGTATAGCTGCAGCAGAGCAGGGAAAGGGTAGGACAGTGGAAGACAGGGTCAAAGGGCTTGGGGTGGTCCAGACTGCAGGATCTTAAAGGCCTTTACGAGAGCTTTTGCTTCTACTCAGCTGCATTTTGTCAAAATGCTCCAAAATCCTCCCTGTTAAACCCTAGACTGATTCCCCAGGCTTCTTTTGCCTGATTCAGAGCTCAGAGAGCTATCAAGGGTCAAGGGTGTTTTCGCTGGGGAGGATCTAGAAGGATGAGTTTGCTGAGCAGAGGGTTGCTGCCTGTGGAGGTTATGTGAAGAGGAAGATGCCTGTTTGGGAAACAAGTACCTATTGTAGAGGGATGTAGTGGATATAGGAAAAGAAGGAATTAGATGCTGAAAAAGAATTGTGGGACCAATAAGAGAGAGCCTTGCCCAGCTTCTCCTCAATCCCTAAGCCTGTCCTTCCAGACTCATCTGGGACACATCCCATCTGACCTCACTCCACTCTGGACCTTTGCACATGCTGTTTCCTTTGCCTGGAATCCTTACTGTTTTTTGCCTGGTGAACTCCCACTCATCCTCCACAAAGTGGTCCCTGAGTCCCCAGAGTAGGTGCTGCTCCCATGGGCCCAGCACGTCCCCATTAAAGCATTTTCCTACTCAGTCATATCTTCCCACTGAAGGGGCTCACTTCTTCACGAGACCATGGCTATGGATCACACTGGGGTTTGCTCACCTTCACATCCTCAAAACCTGACACAGAGTAGGTGCTGAAACAGGTCAGTGAATGAACAAATGCTCGCTAGGATTTGGATTCCTCAGAGGCTTTGGAACAAAGTGACAAGATCGGATTCACATTTTAGGAAGATGACTCTGAGTCAGAGTGTGTTGGGGGTGGGGAGGATTAGGAGGGGATGACAGCTAAGAGGCTACTGCAATAGTCCAAGCAAGGGTAAGAGAGAGGCGAGAAAGGACAGAACCAGAGTGCTAGCTACTGGGAGTGAGAGGAGGAGCAGGATCTAGGAGCAGTTTTTGGAAAAAACAACAGGACATCAACACTCGCCCTGGGTGTTGAGGAAGAGGGAGTAGAGGGTGGGGTCCAACTTTCGCTCCTCTAATTTGTGTCCTTCCCTCTGCCCTGTGGACAGATACCACTTACTCAGACATAATATAGCAAGATGGTTATGAGCACAGGTTTTGGAGCCTGACTCTGAGTTCAAATCCCATTATGTACTTGCTATGTGACATTGGAACAGGTTTACTCAGCCCCTCTGTTCCTCAGTTTACCCATCTATCAGGCAAGGATCACAACTAAGAATTAGTTACTGTATTTCATTGATTCTAAGATTCCCATTTTAACAGTTCTGAAATCAGAATGAGTCTTAAAATCAATGACATGTCATGCATTAATTAGCAGCATTCCTCAGTGGTACACAAATAACGGTGTATATGAAGACTGACAGAGCCTTGGACTTGATGAAACACAACAATATATGGAGAGACCAGTACCCAGCATGTCATCAGGGTTGAATAAATGTTAGTTATTGTTATTACTGTCATTATTTGCTCTCTGGAGCACAAGGTAGCAAATGTCTCATCGAAGTTTTGAGTTAAAAGAAAAAAGGAGCTAATTCATAAATAGATATAAAGGTGAAAAAATTTTAGTAATTTTCCCCCAAGAAAACACCCAAAGCCTAATGCTTCCTCTGAAAGATCCCATAGAAGTCTGCCAAAGTTCCAGAGAAAACTTTAGAAATTCCTCCTTTACGATGGGGGCCAGAACTCCTGGCTCCCTGACCAGCAGAGGGAACCAGGGCATGTCCCCAGATGACTTTGGGGGTGTTCCCTGTGTCCTTGTGAATTTCCCTGAGTCACCATTACTCACTGCCCACAATCAGGGCTCTGCTACCTTCTGACCGGGAGGCTGATGCCCTAGGATCAAGGGCCATCCTCAACAAAAGTGTGATTATAGAGTGTTCAGCACGGGCTGTAAACTGTCTCCTGCTCAAGAGAACAGGGTGACCCTCGCTGGTGTCTTATTTTTGGCCTCCTGGGTTGCGTTCCTGCCTACTGACTTGGCAAATCCTGGGCGACTCGCCTTGTTTTCTCTCCTCACTTAAATACATGTCTGGAAAAAGCCTCCACCCCCACAGACCCTGCTGTGTGTGGAAATGGTGACAGGCTTGGAGGAGGAGGAGAAACTAGGCGGCTAGTTCACGGAGCCTCCCTCTGGATGAGGGGAGAAGAGTTGTCCCAAGCAGGCACTCTTAGGCACAGCTGCTAGGGTCAGCAATGCTCCCAGAGTCCAGTTTTGTGTCCCTTTGGCCTCAACCAGAGTGCCCCAAATCTTATTTTCTTCTGCTCTGACTGTGTTGACAAGAAACTATCTCAGCCACCCTTGTCCTGTCAGGCTCACACACGTCTCTGGTGACAGGAGCAGGTTCACTCCTATAAGGTTGGAAGGCTGTGAGCCTGAAAACATAGGAATCTGACCACACACGGCAGCATGCACATGTTGGACAGACTGTAAGAGGATGCTTGAAAGCAGCTCTGTAGCCCCCCGCCAACGTGCAAGCCCCCAGCTGGATAAGAAGCAGGACAAGTGTGCCCAGGACACTCTTCCATGGAAAATGAGGGACTGAGCAGTCAGCAGTGAGTCTCTTGGGAGGCCCTTTGGATAGGACAACTGCCCCCTCTCCTTGCTCTCAGACATCAGGCCAGTGTTCTTCTAGTGTCACAGCCCACCCCTGCTGCTCTCAGTCTGATGGCATCTTCATTCCAGAATGTTAAATCTCCAGCCGATCTATTCACTCACAAGTTGTGTGTAGCCTCTTCTCTGGGCTGGGATAGACACCAGGATGGGTTCAAAGCCTCAGGACAACCCACCCTACCCTTCCCATTTGCAGTAGATAGGTGGAACTGACAAAAGGGAATGCAGGGTTCCTCTCAAGCCCAAGAGTCACAGGAATCCAGAAGAACAGGGTGGCTTCAAGAGGGGACTGGAAGCAAAGCCCCCTCTCCATCAGCTCTGCCATGCTTCGATCAGAACCATTTTTATTTTATAGACGGCACTTTGCAAACGAAGCTTTAAGCCTCTGCCTCTGTGAAGAGCACTGTTCCCTCAACTTCTACACTCCACATCAGTATTGAAATGAGCTGTTTCCCTGTCTGTCTTGTCCATTAAAGATGACTTACTGAGGATAGGATTGTGTCTAATTCACCCTTGACCACCTGGTTCCAGCACAGTGCTGGCACACAGTAGGCATGTCATGAACCCTTGTTGAACAAAAGCACCGTGCGATACCTCACTGATGCCTGTGTCAACCTGGGAGACAAGCATTATCAGTCTCATTTACCATTCCCATTTTAAAGATGAGCAAACTGAGGGCCACGGAGATTAACAGCCTTGTCTGTACTCCCACTGTTAACAAGTAGCAGATCCAGGCTTTTAACCAAGGTCTGTCAAACCCAAGAACCTTCACTCTTGACTACTACAGCATACTGCTTGCTTAGAAGGTGCTTGATAAAGCCCCTGGCAAAATAAACACCAGCTGTTTGATAAACAATACTGATCTCACAACTCACTGAGGTTGCATTTTTGTTCTCATTTTAAAGATAAGGAAACTGAGACCCGGAGAGTTTTCATAGCTTGCCCAAGACCATGCAGTGGTGGAATAAGTGGTGGAACCAGGTCAGGTTTGAACCTAAGTCTAATCTGACTTTACAAGTCATGATCTAACCACCGCACCCACTGTCTCTTTTAGGGGAGAACAGCCAAGCCTGCTCCACTTGCACCCCTAACAGTCGGCTAATGTTCTCTTTCTGCGGAGCCTCCTGTCTGGAATTTTCTCTTGCTCCTCTCTTTCTCCTGGTTGTCACCTGAGCTTTTGAGTTGGCTTCCCAAGTGCAGGGACCTCCTCTAGCTGTGCAGCACCTCACTATAGCCCTCTCTTTACTAGGCCCTCGATCATGCCCCGAGACCCCTCCCCCAAAACTCCTTCCACAGAGCCAAACAGGCCTGGCTTTAAACATCTCGACAATTTCTACACCAAAGATAACCTTGGCAGAGATGTCAGGAGCAAGATAACAGCAGTGAGAGGCCCCTTAAAATGTGACAGGGGACACACAGGAGATCTGGCCCCCTGGAGAGTGCCTTGGTTCCTTGATGGCATCTTTCAGCCAAAGCAAATATAGCAGCAGGCTTGGCCTGCCTTTGCAGCTCATTTGTGCTCTTTTCCAGCCACAGGCCATGGGTGAACAGCTCTCAGCAGGTTGAAAGCACTGGCATCCTGCCCAACATTGCTTCATTCTTCCAAAATCAGAGAAAACACACTCCTTTGACCAAATGATGGGTCAATCCCATAATCAGACTCATTAGGAACAATGCTAGAACAGTGAGAAGAAAGTACAATAGTTTTGCAAAAAGAGACCCTGTTTACCTCACTGCCGTTAGGATGGCGACTCATAAAAAAATAGAAGATAGCAAGTGTTGGCAAGCATGTAGAGAAACTGGAACTAATGTACACCATTGGTGGGATTGTAAAATGATGCAGCTGCTATGGAAAGCAGTATGGAGCTTTCTTCAAAAATAAAAAATAGAACTACTATATGATCCAGTACTTCTACTTCTAGAAAGAAACCCCAAAATAATTGAAAGCAGGATCTCAAAGAGATATTTGCACATTCATGTTAATTGGAATATTGTCTACAATTCCACCAAAAGGTGGAAGCAATTTAAATGTTCATTAAAGGTGAACGGATAAACAAAATGTGGCATATGCATATAATGGAATATTACTTAGCCTTAAAAAGGAAGGAAATCCTGTCACATGCTACAACATGAATGAACCTTGAGGACATTATGTTAAGTGAAATAAACCAGATACAAAAGGACAAATACTGCCTATTCCAGTTATAGGAGGTATCTAAAGTGGTCAAGTTCATGGAAACAGAAAGTACAATGGTGGTTACCAGGAACTTGGGGGAGGAGAAAATGGGGAATTACTTTTTAATGTGTATAAAGTTTCAGTTTTGCAAGATAAAAAAAGTTCTGGAGATGTATTGCACAACAATGTGAATATATGTACTACTGAATTATACACTTAAAAATGGTAAAGATGATCAATTTTATGTGTTTTTACCATGATTAAAAATAAAATTAGTCTATGACCATGCCACCCTGAACAAGCCTGATCCTGTCTGATCTCGGAAGCTAAGCAGGGTTGGGCCTGGTTAGTACTTGGATGGGAGACCACCTAGGAAGACCAGGTACTGTAAGGTGTAAAAAATAAAAAAAAAAGGGATTGTAAGCTGACAAGTTCCTTGCAATCTGTGAGGTCAACTAAGAGTTGCCTCACCAAATAAATAAATAAAGAGTAAAAATAATAAAATTTTAAAAAAGGGGGAGCCTTGTTGATTTTCTCACTTTGGACGTATTTGTAACATTGACCAAGGGGGGCACTTTATGTGTATTGTTTTCTTTCATTTGCACCATGACTTAAGGTGGTAGGCATCACTGTTTCCTTTTCACAGCCTAGGAGACTGAGGCCCAGTGAAAGAAATTGACTTTCCCACAGCCTCATGGAAATTAATGATGGGAAGAGCTGTACTCAGATTTGCCTACCTCCCAACTGGGAGCTCTTCCCCCACCCGCCCCACCCCTTCCCCTGCCAGCTAAGTGTCTGTCTTCCGATTCAAGCTCCCAATCATTGGCCAAAAGAAAATGAACTTTTAATATGAGTGCTCCATTTCCCCAATTGAGCATAGGTTTCTTGCTCATCTTCTATTTCTTGACTTGCTAGGGGAATTGAGCACGCATAGTTAGCGGGTAACAAACACTTGAGAACTTGTTGGGTTTTTTTTTTAACTTTTCAAAGTGCCAGAATGGGTTTTCACAGAAAATACCATTTAAGCACTTTCAGCTCACAAAGTATTTTCACATATATTAACCTATTTGCTCCTGATGGAATCCCTGGATAAAAGAGATCATTATCATCTCCATTTTGGGATATGTTCAGCTCAAAGGGCCGGGTTCAGGGTCTTGCGGCTGAGATTACAATTATAGGAGGACTAACTTGGCAGCTGTCTTAGGATCCCGAAGTCTGTGATACTTTGGCAGGTGGCCTCATAAAGTTAGGGCCAGGAACCCTCTCTCACTCAGGGTGCTCTGTTGATCTTGTGCTATGCTCACTTGCTGACTCAGAGTATGAGCCTTGATCTCCAAGGCCAAGTGAACTCTGGACAGTCCATGTGAAGGCTGGAGGCACCTCTCTTGCGATTTCAATTGCAGCCTTGAATACGCAGCCAACTACCACGTGGCCATGAGTGAAATGCTCATTGGGCAGTCTCAGCCCCAGGAAAGGGCTGGTCAGAAGGGGCCAGACCAGAGTCCAGCTAAGCATGGAGGCTTGGCAGCTGGCAGAAGGCAAGGAGGCACAGATGGATGAGGTCAAGATTGGAGAGATAGCTAAGACTGTAACTTAGAAATGAGCCAACGTAACTGAAGGAAACTGGACTTTGGGTGGTAAACACACAATAGAATATACAGATGTCAAATTATAATGTACACTTGAAAATTATAGAATTGTATTAACTAATGTTACCCCAATAAACTTAACAAAAAAAAAAAAGAAAGAAAGAAAGAAATGACTCAACAGGGTCTGATACCCAGGGGTCAGTGGGGCCGGAGGGGCAGAGCGGTGGACTAAGGCTGCTTGCTCTCTGCCCAGTTTCCCACCCCCTGCAGAGTGTGGGCAGCTTCTAGCCTAAGGATTCTGGCCCCAGAGTGAGGGTGGTCGGCAGCCTGCAGGTGGGGACAGCAGGATGGCCACCCAGTGGCCAACCACACGTTCGGTCCTTTCATTATGACATTTTTCTCCTAATTACAAAGGTATCTTGTATTCACAATAAAAAAATTGAAGACTACCAAAAACCCAGATGCCCACAAAATAAAAATTATCCGTGATGCTCTTCCTTTTTTAACTGCATAAAAGACAAAGTTAAAAAGCAAATGCCCTCATCCTCCTCCTCCTACCTCTTCCCTCTCCCATACATCTAGAGGTCATCAATGGTGACAGTTCGATAGCATCTGTTATGGCTCCTTCTCTCTTCTCTTTCCTTTGGAGGGAGAAGTGCAGTGATCTTCCCAAAAAGGGAAACAAAAACCTGGTCACTATTTTAATTGACCATATAAATGCCTAGTTCACTCTAATCCTTTAAACATGTTGGTGACAAGCCGTTCTGTCTGGAAAGTGTCCTGGCTCTGTCCACTCTGGACATTTCTACCACCCCCACCTCCGGCCACCTTTGCAACCTCCCCATGAAAAAGACCAGAGAAGGAGGCCTCTGGGGTTTGATTTCACTAGCGGTATGGAAGCTTTGCAGTCCATATTGCTATTAGGTCACTGATACTCCACATTCCACCATTAGAACATCATACCTTTAACACAAAACCTCATTTTCCCTGAAAATACAACTCCCTCTCATGAGACCTGGGAATCCTTCAAGTATGTGGAAGAGAAACGAGTTATAAGTATCTTTTCAGAGGACAGGGTTTGGTTGCTTGTGTTTTTTAATGATATGTATGGGCTTTTTTCTTGATTGTAAAAGTAACACATTTGTTGTAGAAAATGTAGAAAAAGAGAAAAGTATAAATAAGAAAACAAGACAAAATTTGCCCGTAAAAAATCACCCAAAGATAACCGCTACTAACATTTTTACATAAAAGTCATCTAGTCTTTTTCTTATGTGAATGATATTATGTATAGATGAACATACACAAACATATTTACACACATACAAATAATGCCAAATTGGCGCTTTCCTTTACTATTATACCATGTCATTAAATAGTCTTCAATCACATAACTCCTAATGCATACATGCACACTGTCATATAAAATACCAAATACTGGTAACTAGTTGTCCTACTACTGGTTCTAACTCTCTCTACTATGCCTAATGCTACAATGAACATCCTTATGTAGAAATGCTGTGTGCAGATCTTTATCACAGGATTGGAGAGCACACACAGGGACGCCAGTGCCCGGGGGCACGGGTCACTGAGCAGAGAGTTCATCCACCAGAGAAACCTGCAGAACGTGGAGAGTGGGAACGCCACAACCTTCTCAGACTGCAGTGTGGCCTGTGGCTGGCCCTTACTCAATGGCACGTGAGACATGACAGGCAGGTGCTGTTTGCTGGCCAGATTAACTGCCTAAATGCTGTCCTCCGTCTATAAAAATAGCTCCTATTCTGCAATGGACAGTCTGCATTGCTCTCTCTGAGGGCAACCCGCACCCATAGTGCCCATAGGTGCACTATGCACTTCTGGTCATAGGAGCCCACACCTGGCCACAACTTTCCTGGGCCAAGGTTTGGCCTGACACACAGGCAGCCACTTAAAGGCTGCATACGCAGGAGGAGCATGTAGGAGAGACAGCTCAGCCTTAAAACTATCTGTGGAGACCTTCTGTATTAGACAGTGGCTCGCCAAGCCAGCTCTTTCTTACCTGGATGCTTGAAAACCAGAGGACATTAAGTGGGCAGAAGGTGAGGATTGTATGAGGAGAAAGTAGTGAGTGGGAGCTGGGAGGCAGCAGAAGGCATCAGGCGAAGAGAGTCCATAATTGAGTTAGGCGTGAGCATCCATAGACTCCAGAACAAGGATCCAGTTGTCTTGGAGGGCTGCTCTCTGTCTGACGAGACTCCTGCCGGCCTTCCTACCTTCCTTGCATAGCCTTACAATAAAGCCTCATTGTTGTAAGTAACCAGAACAGGTTGGTGTTCCCTGCAACCTGTGGGAGTCTCACCACACATGTGTGGACAGCACTTTACTGTTTACATGGTGCTTTCCCAGGCATTCTCTCATTACAACCCCAGGAGGGAAAGGGGCTTATCACTATTTTATCTTGGCTCTGTCTCTCTGAGCTGTGTGATCTTGGGCAAGTTACTTAACCTCTCTGCTTGTTTCCTCATCTATCAAATAAAGATAGTAGTCACGCCTACTTTCGGACCAGGTACATAAGGAGCTCTTGTACTTGAGAGTGATGACAGTAGGGATTAAGTCTTTTAAATCCATATCCTCACCTGTCGCCTAGCCCCTTGCTCCCAAAATGGGGTTCAATAGCAACTGGGAGCTTGTCAGGAATGCAGACTACCACCCCCAGACCTATTAAATCAGAAGCATCATCTTAAGATTTTTTTTGTGCATATTACAGTGTGAGAAGCCCTCAATGAATACTGCTAAATGAGCAAAATGAGGCATGTTGTATACAGACATCCCAGGAGCATCAGAAGGATAGGAGATGGGGAGGCAGGGGGTTAGCTCTTGAGGAAAGGAGAGGAACTTAGTACAGAGGAAAACATGTGTGAGTTTGGGCACTTGGAAGGACTTGCTTGGGCCACTTTCCCAAATATATAACCTTGGGAATCAGCATCCTCATTTGTGGACTGGAGGAGCGCATGCCTTCCAGGGTTGTGACTAGGATGAGCAATAAGGACATAAAGAGCCTGCATAGGGAGAGCCACAGGCTATCATTACTGCAGGTTCGCAGCCCTTCGCCTGAAGCCCTGGGGTCAGACGCCTGGGTTTTCGGAGCTTTCTGGATTTCAGAAAAGTCACATGATTCATGTGCTGGCCCTGCAGAACACCCCAGCAGGTTCTAGGACAGCACTCTTAGTTAAACCCAGCAAAGTTTCTATGGTAAAACATAAGAGACATAATAAATCTTTAAATAATCTTACATGAGGGCAGACCAGACTTGTCACCTAATCAGTTTATAGTAAACTTATTTTTTAAAGTCTAGTTTTTAGAATGTTTGGAGTTCAGAATTACAAACAAGGAAATGTGGACCTGCATGACAAAGGGGGAGGGGCATCCCTGGATAGACAGTGGGGAGACCTTGCCAGGTTTGGGGGTGGGTGTAGGGGGAAGCGCTGAGTGATTGCCTTCAGAGGTGAGTCCACAGGTGGAAGGAGATGGCAGAAAGCAAGCTATCAGAGGCCTTAGAGACAGGAGAGACCCTGAACACAGACAGTAGGAAGTCACCAAGGTTAGGGCCTGAGCAGAAGTGTGACCTAATCAAAGACAGAGTGACAGATTGGTCAGGCTTGCAAACAAATGAACACCTAGAGTTATAGCTTGGACCCACTAGAATTTCCCAGCCTTGAAGGAGGAGCAGATTTACCCCCACTCCCTACCCCAACTCCTATACTCTGTCCACCACAAACACACAAGGAAAAGATTTTAATAATCTATTAGACTGTCAGCAACAGCCCACAGAGTCTTATCAATGACATAGGCACATAAAACTATCATAATATAAACAAAAAATAAACATAATTATAGTTTTACTGTGTAGCGGATGCAATGAACATGTCTCTAGCCCTTACAACATCCCTATAAGGTATTAATTATTGTTCTATTTTACAGAGGACACTGAGGCTCAGGTAACCTAAAGAAGTCCAGGGTCACATGGTTGGTTCATCTAATGCTGGTGCCAGAGTGCCTTCCATTAAATCACACGCTTGGCAAAAGCTTACTCAGGGAACAACAAAGGCCAAGGTGAAAAAGGAACAAATGGAGGGCTGAGACCCAGGAGAGAGCATATCCTGCAGCCCCAGAGATCCCTGCTTCAGACTGTGGCTCTGCCCTCAACTTTTCTACATCTTTATCATGTTTCGGATGTATCTCTTGTAAACTCGAGTCGAGATTTGTCCTCTACCCATTCTGACAATCTTTAATGAGAACATTTAGTCCATTTATGTTTAATGTAATTATAAATATATTTGGGATTAAATATATTCTGCTTTCTCTTGGTTCTATTTGTTCTACGTTCCTTTTTCTCTCCTCTTTTATTTTCCTTTTTTTGAATTTATTATTATAAATTTATTATTATTTGCCATTGAATTTTTTCCTCTATTACTTCAGAGGTTATTTATCTTTCTCTGAATAATTTCTGTTTGGCCCTGCCCTCAATATTTTGAGAGTTAAGTTACACACACACACACACACACACACACACACACACACACACACACATATGCAATGAAAGTGTTCTGTACCACTAGTCTGATAGCTTAAGATAATCTTATAAAAGTAAGAGCTTTGGAGTTAGACAGGCCTGGGTGGGAACCCTGGCTCTAGCACTTTCTAGCCATGTGCTCCTTCCTAGGTGGTTTTCCTCAAGTCTCAGTTTCCCTGTCTGTAAAGTGTGGGTGATTCAACCCATCACACAGTATATTGTGGCACTTTAGTGAGCTAAGGGATGCCAAGTGACCTGGTCAGGCCTTGGCACGGAGAAGGGGCTTGATCAATGTTTGTTGCCACTCTGCTCTGCCTTTGCCTTTCTGCCTCCCGGAAGGACTGGCCCTGGATAGAGGCTGCTTAAGAGCCCAGCTGCAGTCTGGGCTTGACTGTAGTAAGCTTTCCCAGAAGAAATCCCTCTGGAATGAGATGTTCCCAGTTAACAGCCAGTCTGTAGCGTCATTGATGGACAGCACAGCCTCAGTCTGGGAAGTGGGAGGCTATTGGGAAATGCTGCTACAATGGGGGAAGGGAATGGACTGTATTGACCAGTGTCCCTAGGGAGCCCAGGGGAGGGGGAAGGGTTCCCTACAGTGTGTACATCCTCAGCAAGGGAAGGGGACCCGACCAGAGAATGTCAGCCTCCCCTCCTGGAAGGCAGGTGTGTCCTCTTGGAGAGCAGAGCAGTGACTCACCAGACTGCCACAGCTCATTATAAATATCCCCTGAGACACCTAACTCCCTCGGCCCTGATTCTATATTAGCACAAGCAGCACCCCATAATTCCATAATTAATTAGGTTTCCTAGGCACCTTGAGACTGGGAGAGGGTGTCTCAACGTGTTGACTCAAATATTGCCAACTACATGGCAGGCCCCCCTTCTCCCACTGTGAATCAAAAAATAAGTTCTCTTTCTCTTTCTTATCTATTTACTTATTTACAAATCAGAAATGAGTGAATTTTGAGAAGTGATGACCAGACAAAGGTTCCCTATTTGAATAATTCTAAATTGTCCTAGATGGACCTAGTAACTCAAACCAACTTCCATCTCATTTACTTAACCCATATGGGGAAACTAAGGCCCAGAGAAGGAAAACAACTCCTAGACTTTGGAATGAGACAAGTGTCTGGGTAGGAACTCAAGGCTCTTGTCTCTCTCTTGCTTCAACTCTGAGTCTCAGTTTCCTCACCTGTCAACAGAGATAACAGTGCCTGCTCTGAAGACTATCAAAAGCACTGAATACAAGAGATGGAGAAGGGGCTGGTGTAGTGGGACCCCAGCACGTGGAGGGGCTAAGAGGAGGGGGGTCCCTTCCTCTGGTCCCTCCTCCTTGTTTTCTCTTCTCAGACCAATATCTTTCTCTGCTCTCTTTCATTACACCTGACAGTCGATGGGTGGAAAAGTCTTGATAACATGATTAGAAATTGATTTTACCAGCAGCAAATCTAGGGTTTAATAATAACAATAAATATCATTTACTGAATACCTACTGTGTGCTAGGCACTGTTCTTCATACATTACTTCTGTTAATCTTTTATATCTGAGCTTTCCAATAGCGTAGCCACTAGCCATACGCAGCTATTAGACACTTGAAAAGTGCTCCCACTGTGAATCGAAAAACAAGTTCTGAATTTTTAATTTAATTTAATTTAAAAATTTTAAATTTATACTCAGTTCAGTTATCAGAAAACTTTTAAGTATGTTTAAAACAACTTGGGTAGACGAATCTACTGTTTCAACTGTAGATGCTGTGGAAGTCTAACTACAAATCAAAAATTTCCAATAAAAATTTAGTGTCTGAATTAAGACATGCTATGGGTGTAAAATCCACACTTATTTCAAAGGCTTAGTATAAAAATATGTAAAACGTCTCATTCACAATGTGTTTTATATTGATTAATGTTGACATGACAATATTTTTAATATATTGGGTTAAATAAAATACATTATTAAAATTAATTTTGCTTGTCTCTTTTTACTTTTTTTAAAATGCAGCTAGTAAAAAATTTTAATTACATACATTTTGGGAAAACTGGAAAAATCTAAATAAAGTCTATAGTCGATAGTATTGTGCCAATGCTAATCTCTTAGTTTTGGCAAATGTACCTCCGTTATATAAGATGTTAACATTAGGAGAAGCTGGGTGAAGGGATTACTGGAACTCTCTGTACAATCTTTGCAACATTTCTAAAACCTAAAATGATTCTGTTACCGTTGCGGGGATTGGAGTTCCAATAACACCCACCTCTAGACCCTTATCGCTGATGAGGAAATGAATTTCAACTCAGTGAATATGAGAAAGATTTGTTTATTAAGAAGCATGTTATGAGGTAGAAGACGGGTCAAGCTTAAAACTGGCTAACCACGTGGAAATGAGGATATGTACCCCTAGGCGGGAGGCACGGGTTACAGCCAGGGAAGATAGAGAGCTGTAATCCCTGGGGCGGGGGTGTCTACAGTTTGTTTAGGGCCATGATGGGTGGTTACAAAGGTGTCCCTAGGTGATTGGCATGTGAGGTCATTTTGATTGACACTTGGCTGCTATATAACACTGCCCACTGTGCATGTGTTTATCCAAAATTCTACTACCATTGGGGTGTTCTTTGGGTGGTCTCTAGGCCAGGTCCCTATTCTTTTGTTCCCCTGTTGCGAATCTGACTAGCTACCTACCAGTTCCAAAATGAAAAGTGTAAAATCCCCCCTAATAATTTGTAATTACATTATATTTCTATTGGAGAAACATATAATACTATTACTGTATATTTCTATCACAGAGCTTAAAACAGTTCTCTAAGAGGTAGTATCCTTATACAGGAGGAAACTAGTGTTCAGAGGGGTTAAGCAGAGGGGTTTTGGACCATCTGTTGGGTTCCAAGCCCTTGAGCTTTCTGCTATTCTCCTTGGATTCTACTTTAACTGGCCCCCACTAAATCTTTCTGAGAATTCTTCCAAGGGCATTAGTGTGGGTGTGTGGACCCATTGGTAAGTCACTTGCTGAGGATGCAGGGAGGTGGAGAGCAGAGGCAGGGAATCTGGGGGTTCTTGGGATAATAGGGGACCACCCAAGTGGGAGCCAGGCAATGTCTAACGCAGCAGGAAAAAGGGGAGGGGCGAGGGCTGAGCGGGATAGGCTGTACATTTTATTGACTGGTTGTTTTCTTTTATCTCTGCCTGACTTTGGAATAGATCTCAGGAGCATCTGCTGCTGTCTCAAGGAAAGAATAGGCAGGGCTGCTAAAGCCTTAGAGGAACTGGCCCCAAAGGGGACAAATAATGACACCACAGGGGGAGGGGGACTGGGCGTGTCTGGTGTAAGGGAAAAGCTGCCAGAAGCATTGTTTCCAACGCCCTCCTTGCACCCGCCTCCTTTTTCATTTCAAACAGGAGTATTCTCCGTCCTGATGTAAAAGACCCTACCTTCTGACTTGCGGCCCCAAGGCTGGGCCACCACAAGCCTAAGCACTCTCCATCCCTGTCCATTCTTTCTTTGCTGCACATCCTGAAGCCGTCCTTTGTTCTCCAGGCTGGCAGGCCTCCAGGACCCAGCCCCAGGATTCCCTGCGGGCAAGAGCACCGTGGTGGAGCCCAGAAACCCGGCCTCTTCTCCAGGCCTACGCATCTCAGTCTGGGAGGCCTCTAGGGCCTTGGGATCCCCTGCCAGCGAGGGCGCTACTCTGCGGGCCAGCCCTGCCGGCAGTGCACTGTCTGCGGCCAGTCACCCACCACCTTCCCACTTCCAGATGCCTCCGCGCGGAGCTCGCCTGGCGGCCCTGTCCTGACGTGCCCCTTCCCCTTTGCTGCCCTGCCGCGCACTCCGCCTCGCGGCGGCCAGATGTGCCGGCTTTGGAGCTGGCGGCCCCTAATGAGGTCCAGATGTGCCGCCGGGCCCAGGGCCCACGGCAGCGGCTGCGGCTACCAAAGGAGAGGGAGGCCCTGGGAGGGTGCAGCTGGACGCGGCGGTGCTGGAGGAGGAATGCTCTGGGATGGATTCCCACTGGAATGCGAGCTCGGGATATCTCTGCCTAAATAAGGGCCTGGCCTCTCCAAGCTGGAGGCCCAGCTTTTCTAGGTGCAGCAGCGCTGTGGACACGCCTTCAGCTGTCCCTCAATCCTTTTCTTAGCAATTTTTTTTTACTAATTATAAACGTTATACACAGTAACGAAAGGCAGTTTAGAAAACCCAGGGCAGCTAAAAGACAGAAACAAATTATGATGAAAATAGAAATCATCTATATTCTCACCACCCTACCACCATTAAAATTCTGATGCGTCCTGCCAGAACTTTTTCAAATACAAATATATACATATCCGTGTTTGTATATATACAGCTCTTTCTCCGTGAGTCTGCTATACCAGTGTTTCCCAAACTGGTCCCATGGAAGCCAAGGCTATTTTGCTATTAATAAGGGAGTCCTTCCTCACCTGTTTGGTACGCCCTAGCTTACGCCAGTTTAAATGGGCTTCTTTCCTGGAGGACTTCTCGGAGTCTTTAATTTAGTAATGTGCATTCTGAATCATCCAGAGGAGACTGGTGTTTCCTAAACATATTTCACTATGAAACCCCTAGAGGGATCCTCTCGAGGCTTGGGTCTGCGAAGCATCATGCCGGAAAAGCTGTTCTACAACATTCTTCATCTGGCTGCATGGAAGCCAACTGCATGTATCCCCTCCCCCCTCTAGTTTATTTCAGCATCCCTCAATGCTTTCAACGTACCACTGATACAAATAACTCTGTGGTGACCCTCCTCATACTTCCCTCTTTGTCTTACAGAGACATGCCAAGCTATAGGACCGTTGCCCATGTGAAAGACTGCTTTTAACTCTCAAGTTCTGGGGTCCCTGTGGCTCTCACCTCAATTCCTTATCCAATCCCTTTATAGGTGGTAAAGGGGTTCACCCCACTACCACAAAAGGGGGCATTAGAGAGCAACAAGGGTGTGCTCTGCAAGACTTTAACTTATGCATTTCTTGAGCACTGGTACTCATGGGGTCAGAGGTCGCGGTGAAAAATAACTTTTCTTGGACTACTATAAATAACACTGTAATAAACATCTGTGAACAACTATTATTTTCCAAAGAACTGTTGCAAGCAGAGCGTAAAACCACATTTGAGGTGCAGAGAACACCTTTCCGTGTCCCCCATGAAGCCATACAGCCCCATATCTCCTCTGGGGGCCTAACAGGTGGACTGAGGCCTTACGACTCCTAATGTGCTGCTGTCAGATGTCAGGGGAAAGCTCTCTGTTTGACTGTAAGACAATAAGCTGATCAGAAGCATGGTCCAGTCCTGTGCAGGCCTTGCCGTTTACGTCTTCCGCCATGTTATTTCTTTCGATCCTCCACAGCAGCCCGTGAGGTAGGGAGTAGTAGATTTAATGAGTCCATTCCACAGATGAGGAAACTGAGACTCAGAGCAGAAGACTTGTCCAAGGTCACACTACTAAATGGTGGAGAGGAACTAGACCCCAGCGACCCCAGTCCACACCTCTGATTGACACATCACCTTGGTAGCTGACTGCCTTCCTTCCTTTACATTGGCTTTATGGACGTGTGACATAGGACTTGGGTGTTTGATGGGAGGTGGGAGAAAAAGTCCAAAAGGTTTGAATCCTGAGGCTGCTCTGTGAGGACACTCCTAGTGTGTGTGTGTGTGTGTGTGTGTGTGTGTGTGTGTGTGTGTGTGTTGGTGGTGGAAGGAGGAGGAGGGAAATGAAAGGAGACAAGCAATGTGGCCCCTACAGGCCCCATGGGTGGGAAGTAGGTTTTATTCATCTTCGTATCCCCAGTACCAGCCACAAAGTATGTGCTCCACTCAGGCTCCTAAATTGAACACATACCCTCACCCAGGAGAATCACTCCTGGGCTCAGC
This sequence comes from Eidolon dupreanum, assembly GCA_028627145.1. NCBI lineage: Eukaryota > Metazoa > Chordata > Mammalia > Chiroptera > Pteropodidae > Eidolon > Eidolon dupreanum. The sequence continues at coordinate 87,598,636 of CM053502.1, forward strand.
CCCATATTGGGGGGACTGTGTGTATTGTCTTCTTGGCTCCCCTCACGCTCATCCTAATCTGAACCCTAACTTCTCCTCCTGCCCCTCTTTCTTCCCACAGAAACCTGTGTTCTCACTCTTTCTTGCTCCCTCCCCAGACATTCCCTGAGAATCTGTTAGCAGAATCCCGTGTCCCTTAGACACCCAGGGCCACAGCTGAGGGGCTCTAACTAAGCATAGCTTTAATCCTCAAGGGCACCTTCTAACTGGGCTCCTAGCCTTACCTCAGTAGCAGATTTCTTTTGAAAAGCTAAGCGAAGATAGGGATCCAGAAAAATGCCCAAATACACATGTACAAGGCAAAGATGCACCTTCACTATCAGAAATTTGTGGGTGAACCCTCCAAAAACCCTGGCCAAGAGAGCCAGCTCCTGGCAGACCCAGCCTGGCACATGCTTTGGTGAAGGCAGCTGCTTTCTGTAACCTTCTATCAGCACTGGAAGGAACCTCATGCTACCCAGTAACTTTTCCTCCCACAGAGCCGACGGCTTGTAGGGAACTAACAGGTCCACTATTCCTTATTCTCAGTTTCAAAACCCCAAACCTCTGAAAGCTGCATGATAAAACCACTTTTATCATAAGGCATTTGACTGCAAAGCCTGACCTGATGTAACCTCATTTGGCAGCAAAACTGACCTCAACTGACAGTGAGGCTATTTGCAGCCTCTATTTACACCACTTAGCATGTGAATATTCATAGACTTTACTCAGAAATGTTTGTGTTTACTAGGTGCTGCCCTAGACCATTCTGGAGGTAGTTTATAACATACAGTGTAAATGAACTCATCAGGGCACTTTTCTAAAGTACGAAAAACTCTGAATTCTGAAACCTATCTGGCCCCGACGGTTTTAGGTAGAGGATTGTGGATCCATATTTATAAAATTTTTCCTAAAAAAGTTCATGGGCTTATGAGTGAAAGGAACCAAACATAGAGCATACATACAGTATGTCTCATTTATATGAAGTCCAAGAAACGGCAAAACTAACTGACAGCGGTAGAAATCAGAGTGCCCGTTACCTCTGCAGAGGGGACTTGACCAGAAGGGAGCATGAGGGAAACTTCTAGGGCACTGAAAATGTCTGGATCCCAATCTGGATGGAGGTTACATGGGTACTTACAGGTGGAAGAATTCACCAAGCCGTACATTAAAGATTAGTGAACTTTGCTGAAAATCTGTCACACCGTGAAATAAAGTAAAATTAAAACTTATGTATTACCTCAAATTAAACAATAAGAAGCAGCTCCTCTTGGCACCCCATCTCACTCTGTGATGTCTTTGAACTTCCTAATAAGGTTTAAATTTAAATCATCTTAATATTTGTTTGGCTTGTCTTTAATTCCAAAAAACGAGTTTAACATAAAGTCAAACTGAGTTAACATTTTTTAAATTCTGACTTGCTCTCAAAAAGAACCCATCCCTAGAGAGTATCATTCATTACTTTGAGAGTATGGCAAGAGAGCACTCGGGCTTGGCTCCCTTCAGCAAGAGCTTTTCCCCTCACATTACCTACCGGAAGGATTTTGCCTGGCCCTGCCACCTCTGGCCCGGCTACTCAAAACATACCAGCTGTGCAGTGAGCACAGATCCAGGCCTGGCATCCTATCCATGGTGATGCAAGTCAGAACTTGCACCCAGATGACAATATCATTTAATTGCATTTGATTGGCTGGAATTTGAAATTTGTGTCTGAGAACAGAAAGGACACAGGAGACTCCTTGATTAAACAGGTCAGATAATCATATATTGCTAGGAGGAGCAGAGAGCCTCTTTCCCGGAGCTCTCTCATTGCTCAACATCTGACTGCTCACAGCCTTGGCCTTTAACCCTCACTCCCACAGCATCTCCACCTCCGCTTTCTTTCCCACTTCCTATCTGGGCCCCAGAGTCAGCCCACTTGGGCCTCACTTCTGCCTGCTCCTGCACTCATGATAGTTTAGCCTGCACACCAACCTTTTCCATCTCCAGCCAGAGGGCACTGGTCTGATGGCGTAGGGCTGTCCTTAGCTGCCTCAGATCCTTTTAGGAACAAGTTGGGGTATAAACAAACAAACTCGACCTCCTTATACCTTTTCCTTAATTTCTAGAGCAATAGAAGTGTCTCTGCTGATGGAAATGCTCTATATCTTTGTTGTCCAATGTGGTAGCCACTAGCCACATGTAGCCGTTGAACTGACATATGGCCAAGTATGACTTAGAACTAAATTTTTAATTTTTAAAAAGTTTTAACTTAAATTTACATACTGTATGTGGCTAGTGGCTTCCATATTGAACAGTGCAGCTCTAGAGAGAGGGAGGGGTTAGGGGTTCAACACTTCTTTAACCAGCACAGTGGCCTGGTATCTCAGGAAAGTGTTGTCTACTTTTTGAAGATACTCAGCCCTCGTCTCTCCATCTCCGAGGTCTATCTTCTTCCAGAATAATAACTAAGAGCATTTATTCAGCCCCTACAATGTGTCAGACCTTTTGCAAATGTGACCCAGATATATTGGGTCACCTCAAGGCCTATGACAGCATTCAAAAGAAGGTCAGGATTCTACACAACTTGGAAAGTAGCACAGTAGGCCCTTTCTGAAAACCTTCCAAGAAAGCACAAAGGGGAATATATGACAATAAAACTGAGGGACTTCTTATCTGCCCAAGTCCCATTTCTCAGCCCAGCTGCTCTGCCTCTCTCCCCCCACACTACTGGTCCCTTCCTCCTCCCTCCCCCTTCATCCTTTCTTATTTAAAGAAATTTGACCCACTCTGGGCTTTGTCCTGCCCATTTCACCTGAAACAGCATCCCAACCCAAAGGGCCAGCTTTCCTCCTTGGCAGGGGGAAGAAGACAAAAGTGGCAAATGCCTAGCATGTACCTTTTTTCCTTTATCAGTGTTATACGAGGTTACTATTTTCCCCAGTTTACAGATGAGGAAAATGAGGCACAGAACAGTAAGGACACACCAGCAGTGAATGGAGAAATCACTATACAAGCTGTGAGAATCCTAGGAAAATGCGGGATCTTTCCAACCTTTCTTCTCAAGACTTACCCGTCCAGTGTGCTATGCCATCAGTCCCCACTCTGACCACAAACAAACCCAGTCCTAAAGGCTGACAAGCAAACCCACCCATATTAACTTAATATGCTAGCTATAGAGTTCCTGGATTACCTCACCCTCAGGAAGTAGTTCATTTTAACCAGGAGACAAAGGCTTTACTCCAAGGGGTGACTCAGCGAGAATCTCAAATCCCAATCCCTCAGCCTGAACTTCAAGGCTCACCAGGACATACTGAGCTTCCTCTCCAGTCTCCTCCTGGCCTGACAAGGCCAACCTGCTTTCCAGCTCATCCCAACTCAGCTGACCATTGGCCCAGGGCCGGGCCTTCTTCACCATTGAACAGCCTACTGCTCTACTCTTTTGTTAATTGTGGTAAAATATACATAACACACAAACATACATATGCATACCATTTTAACCATTTTCTGGTGTACAGTTCTGTGGCATGAAGTATAATTACAGTGTTGTGCAGCCATCATCGCAATCCATCCTTTTGACTACTCTGCATATCTCATGAAAGTGGAATCATGCAATATTTGTCCTTCTGTGCCTAGCTTATGTCACTAAGCATAATGTTTTTAAGGTTCATCCAGGTTGTAGCATGAGTCAGAACTTCATTCCTTTTTAAGGCTGAATAATATTCCATTGTGTGTATGTGTGTGTATATAATTTATATATATTAATATATACATGTTACATTACTTTATCCATTCATCTGCCAGCAGACTATTGGGCTGCTCCCATTTTTTGGCTATTATGAATAATGTTGCTATGAACATGGGCGTACAAATATCTATTTGACTTTCTGCTTTCAATTCTTTTAGGTATATAACCAGAAGTGGGATTATGGGGTCAAATGACAATTCTGTCTAATTTTTAAAGAACTGCCATTTTATTTTTCATGGCTGCTGTTGTATTTACTTTCACCCCATGCTCCTCTGACAACTTCTACGTAAGCCAGCATATTGTCATAACACTTAAAAATATAGGGCCAAATTCATTGTTTCCAACCCAAGAGGTGAAGATCAGTCTGGAGGAATCTCAGTGGTGATGTGCCACGGAGCTGGTTTTGGTCTGGCTCATTTTAATGTTGAAATGAGAAATTCCAATAAAGGTGTATAGGCTTGCTAAAATCAAGTATAGAGATGTTATGAGAGGTCTGGCATACACAGAAAGAAGATTTCAAAATATTGTGCCAGGCAGGAGGGATGGAACTATACAATTAGCTTCCCTTCATTGAGTACCTTGATGGACCAAGCACTGTGCTAAGTTCATTTCCTTTAGGTATCATTTAATTGTTACACCTCTATGAGATCAGAAATATTGTCCCACTTTACAGAAGAAGAAACTGAGACTCAGAGAAGCCAAGTAACTTATCCACCCTGAGTTTCTAGTCAAAGAAATCTGACCCCAAAATTCACATTCTTTCTACCACGCTGTGGCACCTCCACTTGATTACATCAAGAAAATGATCACTGAAGGGGTAAAAGACCTTGATAAAATTCATGTTACAGTTGTAGGAAACTTGGCTTATCAGCATTCATGACGTCAAGATCTTGGAATTTTTTGCTGAACCGAGAGGATGGTGATATAGCTTCTTAAAAAGCTCACATAACTTTGGGCTCCATCAATAGGTGTACATTGACCAAATAGAATAAGCTAGTTGTCCTACTGTGCCTGCCAGTCAGTGACATTGAGGGGATATGGCTATTTCCAGACACGATATTTCTTGAGGTATCATTGACATACAATAGACTGTATACAAGTTTAAAGTATACAATTTGATAAGTTTTGACATACACATAAACTTGTGAAACTATCACTGGAATCAAGCGAACAAAACTATCACACCACAAAGTTTCCTTGTGTCCTTTGTAACATTTCCTCCTGCTCCTCCCTGCCTCTATACTTCCAAGAGATCAGTAACATATTTTCTGACACTATCGATTAGTTTGCATTTTTAAGAATTTTATGTAAATGAAATCATCCAGCATGGACTCTTGTTATTTTGCATATGGCTTCTTTTACTCAGTATAATTGAGATTCATCAGTGTTGTTAAGTACATCAATAGGTTTTGATTTTGTTTTTGTTTGTTTTTTTGCTGAGTAGTATTCTATTGTATGGATATACCATAGTTTGTTTATCCATTCACTGTTGATGGATATTTAGGTCGTTTTCAGATCTTATTACAAATAAAGTTGCTATGAACATTTGTCTTTAAATAGACATACGCTTTCATTTATCTTGGGTAGATATTTTATAGTAGAATGGCTAGGTCACATGAAAAATGTATGTTTAACTTTTTAATAAACTGTCAATTCTTTTCCAAAGTGCCTTTAATTTTAAATTTTCATCAGCAGTTGGAGAGTTTCAGTTGTTTTACATCCTCACCAGTATTGGGTATGGTCAGTCTTTTTAATTCTAGCCATTCTAATAAGTGTGTAGTAGTCAGACATCACTTTTTAAAGGATCATATTACAAACTGAAAAATGTATGAGAGAAAAAGCTAGAAGGAGAAAGACTTAGAACCAGGATTCACAATGAACTGGGGGGAAGAGGATATTTGGTTTGGAGAAGGATGGCTATCTTAAACATCTGGGAGAGGGATTAAATTTCTGTGTTGTTTTAAAAGATGCACTAGAGCCAAAGGGAAAAGTCACTGGGAAATAGCCTTTGCTAAATCCAAGGACCTTTCAATACAGCCTCTCAAAGGCAGAATGGACTTTTGAGGAAGTGAGCTCTCTGCCATTAGAACTGTTCAAGCAGCAGAATTTGGAGGATTTCCCTCTCAGGGATGGTCAAGTCAATCCATTCACATTAGTTGAGCACCTGCTATGCACCATGATGGGACAGGAATGAGAGGATACAAAGACAAATGCTAGCATTCCTTTCCCTAAATAATACCATGTGATTAGGACTCTGGCAAAGGTATGTGCAAGGGTGATGGGAGGGAGAGGGAAGTGGAATTTCCCAGAGGAGGCAAAAATGACCTGGGTCTCAGAAGTGCAGTAGGATGCTACAAAAAAATTCCTAAACAAGGTGGGAGTTTAGAAAAATGACCTTCTAGTTTCTAAGGTTCTAAAGTGAAGGTGAATTTAAAAACAAAAAATAAACAAACAAACAAACAAATAAACCCTGCAAATCCATCCATATGGGCCTGGCAATATAAATTAAGGTTCATTCTTATAATGGAATAATATTCCACTGAAATACAATCTGAGGTGTTCTTTACATATTGATATAAAGTGATCTCCAAGATATATCAAGAAAAAAAAAACAAGATCTAGACACTGTGTATGGTGGGCACCATTTGAATTTTTTAAAAGATAAAAATACATACACACACACACACTTTTATTTGCATAATATCTCATATCTCTAGCCTAGTAACATAGGTTGCATTTGAGGAGGAAGTGGCTGGGAGACAGGTGTGGGAAAGAAACTGTTTGACATACCCGTCTGTGCCCTTAGAATTTTAACTGTATAAACAAATTGCTTATTAAAAATGAAATTAAAATAGAACTGAAAATGATAAAGGCACTGGCCTACTTCCTCATATTTTCCTAGAGAGACTTCTTTAACTTTTTCCTGTGTCCACCTGCCTCCACTGAACCAGGCTTGTGTGTAAATCTTCCTCTCAGAACTACCCCCACCCCAGGAGCTTCTATTTCCTTCCTACCTCCCCTAGGCATGTTTCCCAAACATTAATGTGTATTACTGTAATCAACTCAGTATCTTGTAAAAATCCAGATTCTGTTTCAGTAGCTGAGAGTGGGTCTATAGATTCTGCATTTCTAAACAGCTCCCAGGAGAGGCCAGTGCTGCTAGTCTCAGACAACACTAAGGAGGGAGGGTCTAGAGCTCCATGCATTCTGTAAGGAGGTTCATGGATTAGGTATCAACAGGTCTTGAGAAAATGCCCTGCTCTAGAGAGAATGAGAGGAATAAGATCATGGAGATTCTGACAGAGAGCGAAGCACAGCTATCCCAGGTCTGGTCTCAGCCTCTCAGCACAGCCAACACCATGAGGACCACTGACCATCACCCCTGGTTTCCATTCCCACCTACTGCTTCTTTGCATGGAGTAAAGACTGACTCCTCCAGCTGCCTCCACTGAAGGAGGCCCAGACAGCGGGAGGGACAAAATGGCACCCCAGAGGGGATTGGAGAGGAAGATGTGTTAGGTTACAGCACTGGGCACTGTCCAAGGCCAGCATGCCTAGACTTCAGCCAAAGAAATGCCTTTCTTATTTCTGATGGGCTAATGGTGGCTGTGGGCCATCCCTTCTCTCAAGCCCTCCCTAAAAATTGAGAAGCCAAACCAAACCTTATACAAAAAATGAAACTAGAGAGTGTTTGGCACAGCCTTTCTCTCTGGGTGAAAAGCAGATGTCTTGGATCCAGGTGTGGCGGGACCACCTGCTCTGAAAGAAAGCTGATGGCTCTCCAGCAGGGGTCTCCTTACTGGCCCAGGATGAGAATTGACCTGCCAACCTGGAAGTCAACCTGCTAACAACCTCCATCACATCCCTTGCTCCAAGAGACAGGGTAGTTTTCCAGGCCACACACGTGGGTTTCCCTGATGAGGCATTTTTCTGTATGACAGTACTCTGTTTTTGGCCACAGGCAGAAAGAAATGAGTGTGGTGTGAGTTCTGGAAGAAAACCAGTAGGCACATCAAATCAAAGCCAACACCAGCCCTGGCTCGAGCAGTGCCCCAACCCTACTGACCGCTGGAGAAAGCCAGAAAAGGCATCCATCCCCTCCTCCCACATCATCCCCATCCACCTGTGACCATACCTGAAATTGCACCATACACATTCATTCTTTAAGGATGAGAAATTGCATCTCTTCAAATGCTCCCCCACACAGGACAGGTAATACATTAAGCTATTATCAGTCATCTACACCTTAATGTGAATTAGTTAATCAGTTCTGGAATGTTACACCTGGAGTGGGCCTAGTCCAACACCTTTTTTTACAAGTGAGGAAAACTGAAGCCCAGAGAGGAGGTGACTGACTCAAGGTTAGGCATTGAGGTGGTGGCCAAGTCAAGAGAAGGAAGAGGCATGAGAAGGAATGTACACAAGTGACTGGAGCGATGAGGAAAACCCCAATATAATCAAGCGTCTCCAAGCTTGCACTTTTTATAGGCGAACTCAGAGCTGTATCTACTTGTTCTCCCAAGAGAAGGTGGGAAACAGAATCAAGAAACAGCTCCCGCCTTGCCCCACCCTTCAGCATAAAATATCTTCGAAGTCTCTAGTTTTATCTTAAAAGTCCTTCAAATGCAACATTTTATTCTAAAACATATTCTGGTTTATTTTCACATAAAAACAATAGTGAGATTTATTTAGTCAGATGCCATTTCACTTAGCAGATGGGCTGAGATCAAAGTTGTTTCTGGGGAGGGGACTTGGATGGCTGGGACCAGGGTGAAGAGACTCCTCATTGCATGCCCCTTTGTGCCTTTTTAAATTTTATGTCCTCTGCAAACATTGCTTCATCAAAAAATAATAACATTTAAACTTAAAATGTAGGAGGGTCAGGGTATAGGGAAACAGGTCCTCTTGTTCCGATGGGAGAGAATACAAACGAGAATAAGCAGCCTGTTGGACAATTGTGATATTTATCCAAAGGTTAAATATGCATGTCTTTAATCTAATAATGTCCAGTCTGGGGGAGATGACCCCTCTGCATAGTCACTGCTACATTACTTGTGCTGAGCCTGAGAGGCTGGCCTGGACATCTAACCTTCTTTGAAGGCCTCGTTGACTGAACAAAGACAAGGACCTAGATTTCCAACTTTCCAGTCCGGTGATCTTCTTATACTACCTCTTGAAGAATTGCTCAGTGGATAATAGTAAAACGATAACAGCTGATGCCTACAGAGTGCTGGATTTGTGTCTGGTTCTATTATGTAGACCAAACTCCTTCAGTTCTCACAACCGCTGTATGAACTAGCTACTATTCTCATCAGCCATGCGTGATAGGCAAGGACGCTAGGGCACGTTAGTGTTAACCCTGCCCAAGGTCACACTCTCTGCCCCACAAGTGGCAGAGAGAAGATCTGAACCAGAAGCCATACAACAGTAGGACGTGCATTCTTATTAGCTACCATTTATTAAGTGACTTCTATGTGCTAAGCTGCTATGCTAGCCTCTGTGCAGTTTTAACAAGGCCATCGCCATAATCCTGTGTTGAGTGCAGGAGGTGGTGGGGATTGGGAGATGTCACTGAGAGAACTGAAGAAAACAAAAGATACTGTCCCTGCCCTTAAGAAGCTGTCAATATGTGTAAGAATATGACAATAATCCTTACATTTGTGCAACACTTCACAGTATTCAGAGCCCTTTCATTATTTCATTTAATCTTCTTGACAATCTTGCCAAATAATTTTCATGACCTCTGCTCCAAGATGAGGAAAACAAAGCTGTCCAAGTCACATAGGGCTGCCCCCAAGATCATCCAACCAGCCAGGGGAGGAGCCGGAACCTGACCTCAGGTCTCATGACTCCCTGTCTACTAAAGGGGAATGAATGACATGCTACTTGACAGCCCAGCTCAGTGGTTTCCATCCTGCTCCAACATGAGGACTCCTTTTTCTTTTTGGAAATTGTTGCAGTCCTGCAGATGAGAAGAGTGGTTATTTTGGGCTTTAGTCAACCGGGGAAATTCATAGTGGAAAAAAGACCAGGGCTTCAGCACAGTTGAAAAGGAGACAGACATTACTTACACAGTTGGCAGGCAATACTGGGAATACAAATAGACATACAGACTTCTGGCAATAATTCTGCAGCCCATGGACAGGTAACAACTTGCTGAGACCATACTGCCAGAGCAGCTCAGAGAAGGATACATCTCTAAAGTCCACCTTCTTAAATAGAGCACAGGGGGAAAAGAGCACCAAAATGCAATGGGATTGGCGGAAAGTAGAGTGGAGGAATTGTTGGGAGCAAAGGACCTTGGCCAAGGAGGACAGGTCTGTGGGAAATCCAAAGGATATGTGTGTGTATATGTATTTCTTTTAAAGGAAAAGGTTGATTCTGGATGCCCAAGAGCCATTTGAGCAACTGGGGTAAGAAGCAGATTACAAGTGAAGAGAGTGGTCCAAACCCCTTATCTGATGCCTTTGGAGTCAGATCTGTTTTGTAATTCAGATTTTAGTTTTAAGAAAAGCAACACAGTGCCTATATCATATATTTTGTAATACCGCCAGTAGGATGTGGACAGCATCCTATATTCAAGCACATTAATATTTCTGCAATGAAGTATATAGGTCATCATAATAGGTGGGACTATAGAGCAACTGTAAATGACCTTGCATTGTTCAGGATAGGTTTTGTTGCCAAAAATGTTTTGTTTTCAGAGTTTTTAGGCTTTTGAAATTGTAGGTAAGAGATTGAGATTTAAAATAAGTGTCATTTTTGGCCAGCTTGCTATGTGCTGGGCACTATTCTAAACTGACCTACATACATTATCTCATTTAATCTCATGTCAACACTATGAAATTATAATCCTCAATTAGAAGTTGAGAAAACTGAGACTCAGAGATCTTGAGTGGCTTGCCCAAGGTCCCTCAGCTGGTCAGTGGCAGGGCTGGGACCAGATCCCTAGCGCCGGTGGCTCTAAAACCAGTGCTCCCCCCACCACACACCTAGAGAAAAGAAGCCCATTCTGCCAACCTCACAATTTTGGTTAGGTCACCACTCTTCGCCCCTGAAATTACCCTTCAAGAACAAAGAAAAACTGGACTCCAAGGCTGTGGTAGTGAGTTCTCACTTATTATTAATGGCTGCTCCCGGCACCGTACCATTCCCTGTGCACTCACATTGAGCTGAAGAGAACAGGTAGCCACTTCATGCCCTGGCCTGTGTAGAAGGCCTCCGTGCCTGGTGATCATTTACTCAATTTCCAGAATCTGCTCAATGCAATATGAGACAGGAGTTAACCCTCACTGATGTCAGAGCCGAGAGGCCTGGGTGTACATACCACCTCTGCAGAAATCCTATAAGGCATTAAACCTCCTAGGGCTTTTGTTTCCTCACCTGTTAAATGAAAGTAATAACAATACTACTTGCCTTGTTGCTGTTGAGAGGATTAAGTGAATGAATATATGTTAAGTATTAAGAACAAAATCATTTAAAAAATTATTCCTGTGGAAAAGCCTTTTCTGCCCCAACCAAACATTCTCTTCTCTCCCCTGCACACTTGGTTATCTAAGCTCTTCTACCACTTTCTCCCTACTTATTTGCCTATATATGTTTCTTGCTATTAAACGCTGAACACCTGGCACATCACAGACATTAAGTGCTGAATGAACGAATAATTGAAGGAAGGAAAGAAGGAAAAAGGCTCTCTCTGCCTGAAAAAGCTTATAATTTTACTATGAAGAAAGTCATCAAGGTGAAAAGAAACATATGACCCATGTCTTCTATAGGCATATCACAAAATCCTACTTCCCACAAAGCTGTGGAGATGGGGTTTGCAAAAATCATGTGAGTTGCCATCCCAGACATCATGGGACTGACAGTATATGCTGGGCGATAGGACATGTGCATGTGAAAAATAGCTGCAGAACAAGACTGTGGCACTTGCCAACCAAGGCACAGTCAGTGCCACTGGAAGTCCAGAGATGGGAGAGGGCAGAACAATGTGGGATGAGTCACAAATGTGCGTGTCATCCTTGCTCAAGGTAAAATAGAATTGTTGAGTAATGATAGGAACAATGTCACAAGGCAGGATGAACCAAGTGCATGCTTTCTTGAGTGGTGGGCACAGCCTTGGGCGTGGAGTTCAGGAGAGAGAGAGAAAAAGAAGGAAGGCTTTTTGCTAGTGGTCAGGGCAGGATTGCTGAGACAGTGGAATCTGAGTTCAGAGTCAGGGCCGCTTCAGAGCTCATACTGGCTTAGAACCCTCAGAATTGAGTTGGCTTCTGTCTTCCCTGTGATCTCCCACTGGACTGTGCGCTCTTATAGGTCCGAGGTTCTGATAACTTTATTTGTTTTACAGGTAATTTGCTTTCATTAAAAAAGAATAAGAACAAAAACAAGGAGGAGAAGGAAGAGGAGGAGGAGGAGGGAGAAGAAAAGGGGAAAGGGGGAGGAGGAAAAAGGGAAGGAGAAGGAGGAGGCGGGGGGAGGGAGAGGAGAAGAAAATGCAGAGAAGCAAAGAGAAAAAATAACCTATAATCCCATCTCCCAAAAAACTCACTCAATATTTGGTGCCTGCCCACCCACCCACCCTTCTCCCCACCCTTCATCCACCCATCCACCCACCCACTCATCCATTCTTTATGTAACCACTCACCCTTCAATTCATCTATCCATCCATCCATCCATCCATCTATCTATCCATCCATCCATCCAACAACCATCCAACCATCCATCTGTATCAGAGTTCTTAGTTACAAACAACAAAATACGCTCTAACAGAAAAGGAATTTATTTTAAAAATATTAAGAGATTCATGGAATCCAGAAGGGGAAACAGGCACAGAGGTTCAGTATCTAGGGATGGCACCCTGACCACCCAGAATTACTTTTCCAGCTAAGCCACCATGGCAACTATTAATCAGCATAAATTCTGCAACTTGTCTCACCCCAACAATGGTGGAAGTTGAATCCCAGAACATCCCTCCTTTTGCCCTAAAGGCCAGATACCTCCTCCAATCCCCTTCCCCAGGATCCGTTTCCTTAGTTGCTCTCTTTCAAATCAAAATCTCATGTGGGTGTGTCTGATTTGTGGAACCTAGATCACATGCCTACACCTTAGTTGCAAAGGAGTCTGGGAAAGAAAGCAAATTTCTGGCCTTTGGAGAAATGGGATTTATGATATGGGGAAAACCCAGAAACACAGGAAAGTTGATCAAAGATACTGGTGACCATAAGGCATGACAAATGTTCCCTATACTATATGTGGTATTTCTCAATTCCAGTTGAATCATCTTCTGAATCTCCAGTGCCTGGCACACAATAGGCACTCAATTCACGAGGAAGGAAAGGAAGGAAAAAGAGGGAAGAGACTACACAATTACATGCTGCCTTACTAAGTCAGGCTGAGTGAAGACTTTGTTTGCGTCACAAGACTCCTAAGACCTCCTATGGATTATGAAGGAAGGGGACTCCCTTTCCCAGCATGGAAGTGCAAAGCTGTCCTCCCACCGCCATTGGATACGTGCTCACATAACGCCTTTGCCCATGGCATGCAGCATCTGGACCATATGGAATGCTGTCTCCTGAGTAGTCACTTTCTCAGTAGCCCACCTGTTGGTTTAATGTCACTGAGTGTCTCCCCCTTCCCCAATCTAAAACAGTTACTGCAAAGGCAATATTAGAGGCCTACCAGGTTGATAAAGATCACTGGCACTAAATTAAAGCAGATCTTGTAAAAACCATCTTGTTCTTTACAATCAAGGTGTGCCATCACAGAATTATACGGGTCTGCCTTTTAGAAGTTTATGCTGTCTTTTAATTAGTAAGAGGCAAGATACAGACACTTAAATAACAAGGAACTAACTCTCTTGCTGCAAAATGTCTCTGTTCCCATGGTCTGGGGACCGCCAGGTCAGCATAGGCTGGGCCAGATGAGGGAAGGCTGCTGAGAAGAGGGGAGTGTTGAGGGATGAAGTAGTTAGGGTATTGGCTTGAGAGCCACAGCAAACCTGCATTCTTCCCTAACCCCATCAAAGCAGGTCAGATACCATATCTTAAATTCCTATAGCATCATGTACTCCTCCTTATCATAGCTGAATTTCATTTTGGTGATTATCTGATCAATGCCTGCCTCCTCCACTCAGCACTGAGCTTCCCATTTTGCCCTAGACAAGCGCTAGGTGGGTGGAGGCCAGCGAAGACCAGGTCAGGGCGAGGAAGCAGGGAGGGTGAGGCTGAGACCCAGCACAAAGACAGTCTGCAATGCCCACCCCACCCCGCCCCGCCCCCCACTACACACCCCTTTCCCCTAGGGAGGAGCAGCTAATGTGTTTCTGGAGTGTTCCAATCCAATTAGCGGCCTCCCTTGCTCCAAGGAGGGGCCCAAGCAACCACTCCCCTCCCTGAGGTGGAGACTGGGTGGGGAGGGGGTGCTGAGGAGGTCTGAACACCCTGACCCAGCTCCTCCTGGCAGCGCGGCTGGCTCGCTGCCGCTGCAGAGGCTGCTATGACAGCGCCCGTTTCTAGGCGACTGTTCTGGGGAATGGTCTGTTTTGGCAACCAGAGGGCCCCTGGGTAAGGGGGGGCCGCAGGCCGCCGCGTCATTTGCATAGCAACCTCCTCCCCTCCCGAGCTGCACACTGCTCTGGCCTCCCGCAGGCGGGCGCCGGCCCCGCGGTCCCAGCCCTGGCCCTCAGCCCAATTCAGCCCCACGTCAGACCCGCCCCGCTTTGTCACTGCCTTATTGCCCCGGTACCACCTCCAGGGGAGTCAGAGGCTGCTATTGGAACTAGGGCATTTCCGGAAAGGCTGGTACCCTAGGGAAGTGGAGAAAACGATGCTTGGGGGCAAAAAACAGAAGGATGTAGGGAAGAATGAAATATAATCTTTTCAAACCAGAGTCAAAGTCACATGGCTTGGTAGCATCAAAATGCATTCTGGATAACGTGGTTGGCTCACAAAATGTTAATATAGGTGAACCATCAGCTAAGCCCTAGGAGATACTCAGAAAATGTCTTTGGATCATTAAATTACAAGCATTCGTGTGAGTTTGGAAATAGGTAGGCCTGGGAAAAATATTTACCTAGAAAAATCAGGCAGCGATATTCTTAGGAAATATTTTTCAAAAAGGAGGGACTTGGCGACAGTATTATCTGAATTTCAGAAGAAACCGAAAGAGAAAATAGATATACAGATCAGTTAACTCCTGGAGGCCCTCTCTGTCCTGCACTCGCCCACCCTCCACCCCCCAACTACACCTGCCAGCTTGAGTCCCGTGATGCCAACTGAGATACCAGGCTCAGAACACGCAGAATGACATTAACTGCCCAAGGAGACATGCCCTGGGCTGGAACCCGAGAAGGGGGTTGGGCAGGGGCAGGTCACCCCAGCTGAACGATCACATTCCCTGGCAGCTGTCCAAGGGGCAGCTCCAGGCTGCACCTGTTTGTGGGGCGATTTGCTTTTATCAGTATTGACACAGCAGCTGGGCCAGGGAATAGCATAGTAATAAATAAATGAGAGAGAGTTGTGGGGGGAAAGGCCGGAGCCAACCAGGCGAGGCAAAAATGCTGAGGTCTTTTTTTGCTTGTTGTATGTCAGCGCGTTCAATCCAGTTTCCCCACCCTGAAATCTCTGGGGATCACGGAGCAGGCTTGGCATGGGAGCTCTGGGTCTTAAAGAGATAGAATTGCAGAGTTGGAAGCACCTTAAGATCCTTTTGTGCCAGGTGTCCCTAACCAATGATCTCAAGGTTACTTCACCTGCCACTTTCGGTTTGTCAGGAATCTCAGCAGGAAGGGAGTTCCTTCCTCTTTCTGCCAAGTTTCAGCGTCAGGGAGACAATACAATTAAAGTGTAGGTTTTGGAGTTAGTCAAACCCGGGATCAAATCCTTGCTCTGTCTAGCTGTGTGATTTTGGCTATTTAAAGAAACCACTCTGCGCCTCAGTTCCTCCCCAGAAAAACAGAGAAAATAATACTATCTATTTTTGCAAGAAAATCTAAGCAAAGGCCTCAGTATATGTTTATTTGAGATTTTTGAGGGGGAAAAACAAAAACAAACCAACAAAAATGGGGAAACCGATTTGTTCCAGGAATGCAAGAGGGAAAGCAAAAGCCTGACATACTCTTTGTCCCCTAAACAGGACTAAACATTGTCTGTTGGTTTCTCAGCCTTATTTCCAGTCTTTGAGGGCTGCAGACTCACCTCAATTCTAGTACAGTACCATGCAGTAAATGGGATGCAAACAAACCTGGTCATCAGAGAGCCACCTGACCAAGCCCAGAGATAAATTGTACTTGTAAAAATTACTTGCAATGAGTCACTGCCATGTTTCAGGCTAGTGTAGCAACTAAGAAGGTGGGTTGAGCTGTCAGACCACTGGACTCTAACCCCAGCCTCAACATCTACTAGTCATGTGCCTGTGACAGGTTCTTTAACCTCCATGAGCCTCACTCTCCTTATCTGTAAAATGAGCATAATAATGCCCCATAAGCTTGTTGTGGGGATCTAATGCATGAAAAGCATATAGTGAGCGCCTGACATAAAGTGCTTAATCAAGTTAGTACTTGTGGTCATTGTTGTTAGATGAATGAGGCCAGGGACTGTGTCATATTCACCCCTGTAACCCCAGATCCTCAAACAAAGCCTGGCATTTGGTAGGGTACAGTATTGTTTGATGAATGAATGAATGGCAAGGCCCCTGCCCTCAGAAAGTTAAATCCGTCTAGGCAATATAAGACATAAACTGCCTATGCACTCACACGTAGGAGACAGCAGAGGGTTAAAAACCATTCTGCCAGTCCCCAAGCCCCAGAGGCAGACAGTCCCTTTGATCCCTCAGTTTCATCTATCCAGGATGCTTTCAAGAGAGGAAAACAGGAAGTATCCCTGATAGCCCAGCTTGCTCTGTTTTTTTTTTTTGTTTGTTTTGTTTTGTTTTGTTTTTAATGATGGGGGCTGGGGGGAGAATGGTCTTTTAGGTCACATTTTGCCAGGAAGTCAGCCTTCTTCCTTTCAAATGATGGTGCTTCCAAAGGGGCAGATAAATCGTTTCTTGCTTCATGTAGAAAGATGTGGTCCCGAAATGGCAAGGCTGGCAGGTTGGGGTTCCTTAGTGGACCACAGTTACTAGACTGCAGGTATTTCTAGAGCATACCATCCTTAGCATTCACACACTCACTCACTGTTGACTAAGTGCCTGGCCTTGGGCTGGACCCTAGGGTTAAGGCTCAATGTCCACTGTCCAGGATATGAACAGTCCAAAGACAAAGGACAGTGAGATCAGAGAAAGGCTGAACACAAGTGAGAATGCTCTTAAAGGAGAGAAGCAGCAGCAGTCATGAGAAAGTGTGGTAGGAAAGAAAAACGAAAGAACAAAAGGAAAAACCTGGAGGATAAGTGTAGAGGAAGAAGAAAAGAAAGCTTTTGAGAATTTTGCAGCTAGGATAGCAAAGGCCTTCTAATAGAATAACTGGATACTGGGTACCTGCAGGAGAAGGCCATAACCTCCAGGGACACGCAGGATGGCAAGAGAGGACAGAAGCAGAAAGGAGAATAATAGTTTAAGACTGTAAATCTGTCTCTGACCCAGCCAGGCCTGAAAAGAACGTATTTGCTACCCCTCAGCGTGCTAAATTCACATTTATGTTTAATAAGTTCTGTCATACATTTGTCCATGATGGACACGAGGGAACTTTCTAGGAAAATGGAAGTATTCTGTATCATGATAGATGTATAGTTTACATGGGCGAATCCATTTGTCAGTATTACACAGTTAAGATTTCTGCATTTCAATGTTTGTAAACTTCACCTAAAAAAGAGCTATACAAAATAACCATCAAAGTGGAAGGGGGAGCAGAGGTAGGGGCGAAAGGAGAAAGGTAGAATGTTGATGATCGCGGAAGCTTGGCGAAGGGAATATGGGGGTGCATAGTACTGTTTTGTTTATGTTGAATCTGTTTGAAATTTTTCACAATAAAAGCATTTTTAGAAATTGCCCATAATGTGTCCTCAAACATCAGCTTATCAGGAAGGCAGCTGAGACATTATCTAATCCAGTCTTCCTGCTATAGATGAGGAAATGGAGGAGCACCTTGACTTGTTCAAGGTGTTCTCAGATACCAAATGGCAGAGCTGACGCTGGAATCTCAGGCGGAAGCAGCGCCCTTTTGACCTTTTCAACTCTCACTCACTTGTGAAGAGTCCACTGGAATTTGCCCCTTATCCTGAGTTGCCTTTCTAACACCCAGGCCCAGGACTTGTGCGGGGAAGCTGTGTGGGCTGGAGGGTGTCTCTAGGCTGCAAACCACTTTATTCTCCACTGTTTTCATTCTGAAAGGTGTGGGGACACACAAAAAAATAACTCTTCTCTCATCTTCTAAGTTCTTCTAACTCGGCTAATAACCAAATTAACATGAGACAGATTAACAGAACAAAATGTCCAAAATTTATTATGGATGTATGTGTGTGGGTGCCATAGATATGAGACCCAAAGACACACTGGGCAGTTAAGATTTATATGCCATTTTGGACAAAGGAGAAGCGAGGCAGAAGTCTGGGATTTTAATGGGAAAGCAGGTAAATCACAAATAGATGAGAAAGAGCAAACATGTGGTAAACAAATTCTTGCTGGGCAACCCAGAAACAATGAGATACAAAGGGGAGTCTACCAAACAAACTTTGCTTGGATCCTCCCTATCTGCTGCTCTAAATTCATATATGCTAAGATGAATATGCTAAGGCTACCTTCCTGAAGCAGGTTCTTCCATCTGAATTCCTTTAGGGAGGTAAGGGAGGAGGGTCAAAGGTTCTTTTGTTTCTTAATAACTGAGCTTAAATCAACATCCCAAGAGGCATATTTTGGGGTGGCAGAACTTTGGTCCCCTTCAAAGGTAATCCTGAGCTTGCAGGAATTCAGTTAGATCCCCTGGCAGAAAAGGAAATCCACGCTATTAAAGATTTCCAGGAACAGCGAGTTGAAACTGTATGGGGGCAGAGTCCCAGCTCACACTGGCTGATAGGCTTTGCCTTAAGGCACGCAGTTCACCTCTCTTACTTTGGTTTCCTCTTATTTGTAAGAAGAGGGTGAAGATTTCGGATTCTATTATTTTACAGAACTGTCAGGAGGATCTCAAGAAGTGCAGGTGGGAAAGCACTCTGAAAAAACAGAAGAACCATATGAATGTGAGGGAGCATAATCACAGAGAGAGGGATAGCAGGAGAGGGAGGAAGGGAAGCTGTGAGTCTTCTGCGGGATTCTTAACTACTTACTTTTGGATCGTGCCTTAGGGGAAAAGATTTTTGAGGGTTTGGGATATAACACTTATTGCTGTCTCGCACTTGCCACATATTGTTTTTTGCTCTCTCTTTAATGTGTCATTTACTCCTCCAAAACGCCTTATGGGGACTTAGTTTGCTCATTTTACAGAATGGGGAGAGGCACAGAGACCCTTAAATAACCTGCCCAAGGTCATACAACTGGTGAGGGCAGAGCTGGGACTCAAAGCCAGGCTGTCCTGCGAGGGAAGGCCACACATTCAACTGAGGGCTGAGGAGACTCCTTGTCACCTCGGCATTTACCACTCACCATCAGGAGACCTGGACTCCAGTTCCAGCTCCACCACTTATGAGCAATGTGACCTGGGTCTAGTCAAGTCGCCTCCTGGAGCCTCAGTCTCTGCAGCTGTACAACAGTGATAATAAAACCTGCCCCACCTACCTCACAGGGAGGATGTGAGGGTGAAATTGCTAATATTGCAAATGCATTACAACAGGTACAAAGGGCGACAAAAATAAAGAATCATGATTATTTCTTCAGAGAAGCATTCCTGGCCATATCACATGGTGACATTCCAGCTCTTCATCTCCTCAGCCCACCCTCGACATGCCGAATGGTGGAAGTCAGAACCTAGTCCTATGCATCTCTTCAAATATTGTTTTGGTGGAAAAGGGAAAGAGAGGCATCACAGACTGCACTGGCTTAAGTATTCCCCAAACAAACATCTTAGAGCATTGGCTTAAGGTTTTATCCTAGGCCCAAGTTTCAGTAAGGCCCCTTTCTTCTGTTTGTCATAAAACAAACAGGCTTTTAGCTACTTGGGCAGATTTTACTAGCGATCAGCCTGAGAGATAAATGGATCACGCTCAACAAACTCACATGGGAGTAATTTGTACCCAAGAACAGTTTATAATTTATGTTTTTGAAACTACAGTCAGGGAGCTGTCTTCGCAGTGACTAGACATAGTATCCCCATTCTGTACACCCCCTCCTATCCAGGACTGAGATAACAGAAACGGGAGCAGTGGGCAGGAAATCACAGTCGAATGTGTGCCTAGCTCATTCGTATTATAAGACTATAAAAATTTAAGGTCAGGATCTCTTTCTGTTTATCTGTTCTGTATATCCCCCTCCCCCACTTCCTTACTTTGCATATCTGTAGCACTTAGCACAAAAGCGCAGAGAATGTTTGTGAAATGAATGGAATTAGGGGAAAGCGAAAGCAGAGGTTTGTAAATTTCCTAGAGGTCAAGACAAAGCCTAGTGTGTGGTTCTTCCTTGGGACCAGCATGTTCCTGCCTCTTTGTTCCGGCTTCCTCCTGGAAACTCATGGCCTGCTCAAACTGCATTCAACTCTATCTTACTTTACAGGGACCATATTTTCAACCCCCAAATTGAGAAACCAGGCTTGACAGAATATTTGAAACCAGGAATCAATATTCCAGGAGGAATATTGTGCTCTTCTGTTGGCACTTGGATTTATAATACCCTCCTTCTGCATTTTGGCAGATTTTTCTCAACCCAATTTGCTGGTTTACAGCTTTCCTTACAGTGATTAAGTTGACTTCTAAACATAGCTAGGGAGGTTCCTTGAACTCATCAGTAGACCTTCAAATAAACTCACCTGGTGGCTTATTGGTCCTATTTTGAAGTTTGCCCATTTTTCTGCTACCCTTTTCTAATGTCCTTCCCGGAGTCCACTAGGCTATCCGTCCACTACCCAGAACACAGGTGGCGTGAATGGCAGAGTATGGTTAGGCTGCTGCCCAAGGGGACAGCCCGAAGGTGCTGGCCAAGGCAGCAGGAGACTTGGGTTCTAATTCCAATTCTGCATCTAATCCATGGTGTGTCCTTGGGCAGGTTACTTTTCTCTGGGTCTCATCTCTAAAATGGAGGGGGATGGTGGAAAGCCCAGACTCAAAGTCTTAATGACCTCTTGGAATTCAAGCACCTAGCCAGTCACAGGATGTGAGAGTTCGCCCACACACTCTGCTTTCCCTCCTGCAGATTGGGGATAAACTGTTGGTGCTTCTATCTAAGGCAAACACCTTCACTGGATCCCCTCCGCTCCTCCCTTCTGCAATACTCCCTCCTCTTTCCTCCATCATCGGTTTTCCCTCTTTGCTGAATCATTTGCATCAGCATATAAATACATCTAAATATACTATACTTTCACCCATCTTTTTTAAAAAAATCTCTCTTGACCCTATTTCCCCTCCTGCTTCTCTCTCAAACCCATTTTAATCACTCCGCAACTCCACCCAGACCTCTCTTCCTTACAGTCACCAGTTCCCTCCACGGTGGTGGTCAAGCCTAAGGATCACCACTGAGTCTTCTTACTTGACTGCCCAGCAAGGATCAGCTAACCATTTCTTCTTCCTGGAAACACATTTGTATTTGGCTTCTACAACACTGCATTCTCTTGGTTATTCTTCAGGGTCTCCTTTATGGTTCTCCTCAACTCCTTCATCTGTAAATGTGGGAGGGTCCTGAGGCTCAGTCCTTGGATCTGTTCCCTCTCTTCATTAATCCTTTGGTGATCTCATTCAGTCTCGTGGAGTTAAATGCCACCTGTCTTAGCTTAGGTCTCCCTAGAAGAAAAAGTTTAATAAAAGGTCTGCATGCAGGTAGTTTATATGGGAATGAAATTCTAGACAGCAGAAATGAGGGACAGGGTAAGAAAAACAGAGAAGAAAAGGAAATCAATTCAAAGATGCGTTATTGAGCTGACACCATAATGAGAGACTGAGGCTTAGTTCCACAGAGCCTTCAAGGTAATTCATAACTTTCAAGGGATAAAAGGAGATCCACATTTATCCATCAGCTTCCATTCACCATTGAGTAAGGGTGGTCCCATGAGCATCAACTCCTCCATAATTCTAGGTTGTACATGACAGTGCTGAGTGAATTCCCTCTGTTGTTCTACAGCCATTCTTAGGCAGGAAGCAAGAAATCCACAGAATAGGTGGGCGTGAGGTACTGTCGGTTTGTACCCATTGCAAATCTGGCCAACGTGAGCTGCATTAAATCAGCTGGAGGAAGTGGTGGGGCCAAGAGTATTTAAAGTGGTGCTTGGACATGGTTCCATAGTGTAGCAGTTAGCACGTCTGCTTTACAGGCAGAAGGTCCTGGGTTAACACCCCAGTAGAGCTACAGTCCATGGTCTATGGCCATGCCACCCTGAACAAGCCCGACATCTGATCTTGGAAGCTAAGCAGGGTTGGGCCTGGTTAGTACTTGGATAGGAGACCACCTAGGAAGACCAGATGCTGTAGGCATAAATAATAATAAAATAATTTTAAAAAAAAGTAAAGTGGTGCTTAATACCTGTGTGATACATCATCTATACTTGATGGCCCTGGCATTTATATCAGACTGAACGTCTCCTTAAACTTTAGACTTGTATACCCCACCCCGCCCTGATAACTCCCTATTTCCACTTGGTTTTCTCTTCAAAACCTGCTCTTTTCATTGTCTTCCTCGTCTTAGTTACTAGCAACTCCATCCTTCCAGATGTTCCTTACTTCCAAGCCAAAAACCTTGGAGATATCCTTGAGGCTGCTCCATGTACAATCCCTCAGTAAATTATGCTGGCTTTACCTTCCAAATATATCTAAAACCTGACCACTTCTGACCTCCTCTACTCTTTGTCCAAGCCACACTACCAGCCCTCATCTGGATTGCTGCAATTACTTCCTAATTGGTCTTCCTGCTCACTCACTTGCTGATCCTATTACAGTCTGTTCTCCACCAGCATCTAGTGAGCCTTTTAAAATGTAAGTCGGATAATGTCACTCCTTGGCTTTTTCCCCTTTCCTGCTTTATATTTCTCCATAGCACTTATCGCCATCTGACATCATATATACTTTACATATTTATTTTGTCTATTGTCTCTTTGTACTAGAATGAGGGCAAAGATTTTTGTCTATTTTATCCCCCCTACCTAGACGAGTGCCCGGTGCATGAAGGAGTACAAAAAATATTTGTCAACTAAAGACTATCTAGTTTGAGCTCTTGCGCTTTACAGATGAGGAAACTGTAGCCCAGTGATATGACCATCCTAATTATACTGCGAGGCCTTCTCCATATGCCTCTACCAGTGTTCTGATGACTGGTCTTCATTTTCAGCAACATTAGTTGTTAGTTATTATTATGGATGTTGGCCATCTAACTAGTCTGAATGTTAGTTTGTAGTTACGCTCAAATGCACCTTCGTGAAATCACAAGAGAACAATTCCAAGGCAATGGAAGCTTAAGTAATCCATGATCACATGGTAGAAAGGGAGGAAGCAACAACTGAGGGAATTCAAGGTGAGGGAGAGAGTCTCTGGGGTATATTGAGAGAAGTGCAACATTGAGATCTCTGAAGGGGAAAGTATTTCAGGCATGGGAACAGCAAGAATAAGGAGACAAATTTACTAACCTCTAATGAGTGCCATTATCTGCCCCTCATTTCAGTGGATTGGAATGGGAAGAGTGCATGACTTTGGGTTTGACTTGGGCGGGAGCAGGGCTGTGTTCTACTCAGCTATGTTCTGGCTGTGTGACTTGGGCAAGATATTTAACCTCTCTGAACCTTGGTTTTTTCATCTACAAAATTAAGAAGATGACACCTACCAAAATGAGTTGTGAGGATTACATGAAATGACATGAAAAAGTGCTTAGTAGAGTGACAAACAATAAGTAGTATTGGGGTTATTACCATGATTATTTGACCAAATCATAGGACTATGCAGCAATAAGTGCCTGGGCCAATCAGGATAAAGTTGTGAATGGCACAGAGGGTTGTACTGAGGAATGGTAAAATGCAGTGGCCAGATAATAGAGGACACAGTGCCAAGCTAAACTTTTGGCACTATGAGGTTACTAAAAAATCTTGATCAGAGGACACACAGAACACTCAGTGCCTATGATGGAAAAGAACCTGAAGGCCATAAAACCAATGAAAAGGAACAGCCTGCCACACTCAGCCCCCCTCGGGTCCCTGAATATCTCCCCATCACTGCTCTTTCCTTGTCTCATTGCATTTATGTCTCAGGTCTCTGTATCTCCTGGAAGGTTCTTGAGGGCAGGGACCAGGACATGGCCATTCCATCAGAGCTTAGCATAGTCCTGGCACATAGTAGAGCTCCATTAGTATCTGTTCTAGTCTTAATAACCTAGTAATAATCTAGAGTGACTTCTATGGCAATAATTCAAGTGTGTGATGGTGAAAGCCCTTGCATGGGTAGGTAGGGCAGAAGGTGGGGTAGGTAGTGGCAATGAGAATGGGAGGGTCAAATCACAGAAAACCTGGAGGGAGAGGCAGAAATTGTTGCGATAATTATTTTTATGTAGAAAATCAAGAAGACGTGCAACACAAGATAAGAGGGAAAATACAGATCTAAGTTCCAGTCTGCTCTCAGTTCTGGGTCTTTGGGTAATTTTTAATCATTTTGTAGGCGAATATGGTGTGCATGAGGTAGCCATGATCATGTCAGGGATGGGGACAGATAGTACATGAGGTAACATATGTAAATGCATGCTGAGCATTTAAAAGCTTTGAACCCAAGCTCTACCACCCAATAGGTGGTTGAGCCTGGAAACGTCAATTGCCTGCTCTGAAGCTCAGTTTTATCTAGAAAATGGGGATGATAATGCCTGCTTTACCTTTCAGGGTTGTTGAAGGGATCAACTAGATTGTGGATATTCAAATGATTTGGAAACTGTTAAGTGTTTTTAAAATGTAAAACAGCCTTAGTAATATGGTTGTGATCTCCATCCTATTCTGTTCAATTCTTTATTTAAAATTATAAGGGGACTGGCTTTGAAGGCTCAAGCTAAGTAGTGACTTATACACTTATATAAGTTTTTTTCTTCCTCTGTTAAAAGGAGAAACAGAGATGTCGGGTGCCTAGGTTTTCCAGACTTAGGTAAAAGCGAAGGGTGAGTGGTCAGTCTGCAGCTCTTGGGCAACTGGGAGTGCCCCGAAACCAGGTAGTCTGAGCCAGTGGACATTCAGTCCTTTAACCCTCAGGTGAAGTCCCCACCTCCTCAGATACCTGCCCCTTGCTGCTTTAGGGAGCTAGCTACCACAAAGTGCCCCTCTGCTTAACGAGGAACTCAAAGAAGGTCGCCCATCTGAATATTAAAATGTAAATTACCACAAAATTATGATTAGAGCAGAAACGAAAAAGACATTCTTTTAAAGAGACTCAGTGGCTCCAGAAGACTCTAGTTGTACTAGACCAAAGGCATTTTGGCATCATGGAGGTATGGGAGGTGGGGGGTTATTAAAACTGCAAGCTCTCAGGCTCCACCCCAGATCTACTGAATTCAAATCCGTATTTAGCAAGATCCCCAGGTGATTCCTTTGCAGATTAAAATTGTAAGGCATCCCTTAAAGGGAGGGTCAAAGGCAAGGAAGATATGGTGTTACAAAGGCTCAAGTTGACAGTGCCTGTCTAAGCACTATCGAGTCACAGAGGAGGGGGTCTTGGCCCACAGGTTTAGAATATTAAAGTCTCATGGGCAAGGCCATCCTCACTGTGTGGATGGTTGTGAGTCTGGCTGTTCAGCCTCATGCCCTTAAACTTTCAAGTCATCTGACCATTCCTTGCAATAAACCTCTGTTTCCCAAACACCACTCCAGTTACCACTTGGCTTCTGCTTATAGAACATAATGTGCCGACCATGTTGGCGCAAAGATTCAGGTCCACCCGACAGACATTTTTCTCTTTGTAAACCAAATAACTGGCATTCTTATTTTATACCCTAATCAAACAAAATCAAATGAAGACCCACTTCTGAACTATGGTGAATTAACCAGGGCAATAATTAGACAACCCTGTCCTGAGATGGCCCCGCCAGCCGAGAGGCCTTTTCCAACTCACCATCCCTTATTTCCACCCCTCCTCTATCTTTGAATTTCTTGCTATATCACATAATTTAACTCAGTTGTTCCTCTAGCATCACGTTTCTCAATTTTATGCTACCGGTTGGTAAGTTTCCTGAGGATAGCCAAGGTCTATAACTGAAAACATACTTGTTGAAAGGATCAATCACCGGCAGTAAACTTAAACCCAGAAAGGAAAGGAAGTGCCTGCAATGAAAAACCACAATCTCTCGTCTTGGAATATTTCACTGACGTTTTGATACCAAAAAAAACAGGAAGCAAATTGTATGTGGGCCAAAAAAGAAATGGTGAAGTGAATTACAGTATATGTATATATATATGTGTATACTTATACATATACGTGTGTATATATACATATATATATACACTCAACACAAGGCTATGCAGCTACAACCCATGTAGATTATGTGTAGTAATCTGAAAAATACTAATAATATATATTCTGTGACAGTCGGAGTTCCTGCTGGAAACAGAGGGCACAGTCAAAACTGGGAAATTTGAAGAGAGTTTAATAAAGGGGTTATTTACAAAGGTGCAGGCAGCAGGGGCTCAGGGGCATTGTTTCCACTTCCAGGCTAGGCCCAAAGGGGTAGGTGGGGCCTACGGGGACAGGGAGAGAGAACTATGCAGAGAGGAGCCCCAGACAGGGGCTGTGGCCTTTGATAGAGGGACTCAGCTAGTCTTCGGTGATCTGAAGGGAGGCAGGGGAGGAAGGAATAGCCCTCAAACCCAACCAGAAGCCAAGGAGGGCAAAGGAACACACGGCAACCTCCTGGGGCACAAAGCAGGTGCAGGCAGTTGGTGAGGAAATCTGTAGGGGCAAATGAAAGCTAGCCAGCACCAGGAATTTACTGGGGGAAAAAAACTAGGATGCAAAATCTTAGGTGTACTACAGAGATATTAAAATATATATATACACACATACATTTTTTTAAAAGATTCATGGAAAATCCACACAAAAAGCAATTATTATTGTATGAAGGTGTTGGGAAGTGGGTTGGGGATTTTGTTGCAGATTTGTTGGCTTTCAATCATTGATAATGTGGATATGTTGCTTTTCTAATAAAACACAATCAATGAAGCAAGCTGAGGAAAAGCATATGGGGAAGGAGGTAGGGAGCAGAATAAGACTACCTTCCCCTTACCCCAAGGCAGCCCCTTGAGGTGACTTCTGGTATCCTTCCAATCACTTCGTTGCACAAAAGGGAGAAATGACTTGTTCAAAGTCATAAAGCAGGTTAGCGGCAAGCTGGGAGGAAATCCGGATCCCCTCCCCTACTTCACAAACACAAACAGGTTTCCAAACTGCACTTAACTCTCCATTCATCTCCATATCACCCCTGCCTCCTTTTTCACCTTCCACTCACTCCTTTCCCTTTTTCTCTTCTGCTGCAAATACTAGAGCTACCCAGATCTGAAGCCTCTAAACAGCCTCACACCCTAATCTCACTGTCTGAATGATAAATCCTGCGGGACAGCTCATTCCATTCAAGCCCTTCACACTGTCCTTTGAGTAGCTGGGTGGTCTCTTCTGCAGAAGCAGGGGCTGCTTGCCCTTCCTTACACTTAGCATTCCCCCAGGAGTCGTGGACTGCCCGGGAGCAGGCCATTCGCCTCCCAAACAATATCCAGATACCACACGGCCCTTCAAACCCCCTTTCAGGGCCAGACCATAAAATAAAGCCGTGTGGGCCTTGCACCCCTGGACAGAATCCTTTGTCTGTATTGGAAACAGCCTGAAAAGATGAAAGGACCTTCCACTCTGACCTCTTCACCTCTTGTTATCTTGCGCCCACTCCCCTTAGCCTCTCTGAGGCAGACAGTGGCATTTTCCCATGGTCACTGGGTTAACAATGTCTTAACAGCTAGTGGAGAAAGGAATGTGAGGAATGTACCTGCCTATGGGGCGATTATTTTCATCAAGGACAGGCTGAAATGGATAATGAGGTCAAAAACAAACGCCATCTCTTTCTCAAAGGACTCTAAAGAGAGGCTATTAGATATAGTTCATTAGTTGGGGCGGGGGTGGGGGGTGCGGCTAGAGAGCCACTTTTTAGACTCTAGCTTGAAGAGAGATGGAGGCATTGTGCCAAGTTAAGCTTTTTCTCCAAGTTAGTAGAGGGCTAAGTTTAGACTTGGATACAAGCTTGTATATATCTGAGTTTCATTCAGGTACAGGCAACAAGTGACATCCTGGACTCAAAGAAAATATTTGCAAGAGAATATGTTATAACAATACAAGTGAGGTCCGCAGTAAAAAACTTAATATCCAAAAATCAAATTTAGTAAACTGATAAACCAGAGTTTAGATGTAAAAATGTCATGTGTCAGTGTCTTTATAAAAATGTCCCCTTTTTGTTATCCCCACCCATCACCCCCCCACACACACACACACTTTTATCATAACTTGCAAACTGGAAACTCTGCTTTGAAATCCTTTCGCTTCCAGTTCCCTCTGCACCCAACACAGGTTCATCTTCTTAAACTGAATGCACCTGTTCCCTATTCAAAAATCCTCACTGCTCACCAAAGAGAAAGGTGAAAAGGTACACACTAGCATCGTGCCTGGGCAGAGTAAACACTCCTCTCCCTTCTCTTTTTCTTTATATCGTCATAAAATTAAGTCCAAACTCTCTAAATGGCATTTGAAGCTCTCCAAAATCTGAACCTAATTAACTTTCAATCTGTAACATCCCCCATTGCACACCCCACACACATATATTTAAAAGACCGCTTTCCAATAATAACCCCAACTTGGCTACCATGGTCTCAAGGCAAATAAATGCCTTTGGCAGTAGCAGTGGCACTATAAACTCTTCTGAGTATGTTTCTGTTCTTCTTTGGGTTTAATTTTCTCATGGAAAACAAAACAAAACAAAACAAAACTGAACTTCAGGCTTGGTTCACTTTATGCAGAATCACTTGTTGGAACACTATGGGAGACAGAGAAGGCCAAAACCAAACGACTGACATCCCAGAGTACCCCAGTGGATAGGAGGGGACCTGGATGTGCACACACAATATACACATGAGAAAAAGCACACCCTTCCAAAAGAAAAAGTCCATAAAGGCGGGGAAAAGACAAACTGGCAACACAGAGTGCAGGGATTAAGAGCATAGGCGCTGCCTAACCTGGACTAGTATTTTAGCTTCTCTCTAAGTCTCAGTTTCTTTGCCTGTAAAATAGTGTTAATAATACCTACCTCTTCAGATTATTGTATTAAAAAAAGGAGATGTGAGCAAAGCACTTAGCAGACTGGCTGGCACTATTATGTTCTATAAATGTTAGTTTTGATGACAATGGTGATGGAGACTGATACTTGCAAAAGTTGTTCTTTGCATAAAAAGACAAGCCAGCTCTCTGTGGAACATGCTAGACTCAAAGTTTCTTGATCAGGCCGTGCTCACTCAGGACTTTGTACCTTTGCTGCAGCTCCTCTCTGGGTTTAAAATGTGCTCTCCCCTCCTCCTGTCTCAAGATTCCGCTCAAAAGACTTTCCCAGTAAGGCCTCCACCAAACAGCCCTCACCCCCAGTCCAGTAGAACTAATTCCTCATTCCATTGAGGACCCACAGCTCTAGGACAGCATTTCTCATATTATATAATAGTGGATTGCTTATATGTTGGCCTCCGGAGTTAGAATATTAACTTCTTGAGCATTTGTTTTAGAATTCCCAGCATCCAACATAGTCCCAGATCTAACCCACCCATATAGGTGCTCAGTAAGTGTTTGTGAAAGAAATGAACAAAGAATGAACAAAGGAGTGGCTGGTCCCTGGGGTACCTGCATGGCTTCACACCAAATCCCATCCACCTAGCTGCTCAGCCCTCAGACCCTTGCTCTCACACTTGTTTGAGAAGAATCGCCACTCTCAGTGGATCCCTGGAATCTAACAGGGTATTTTCAGCTGCTACCTCCGCCCTACCTTGTGTGATCTGCTGACCAGCTGGAGATGCCACAAGGAGCATGACTCAGGGTGACCAAAAGGACAGTTTAGCACCAGAGTTAGAGAATTCAGTTATGGGATAGTGGCCAAACTGCTAGGAAATGTCTGCAACTTGATCTGTGTAACTTAGTTTATTAATAATAACAACTTGGTGGGTTTACATTCTCTTTAGCTCCTAGGAAGTTCAGAGGAACAAAATGATAACTGATTACTTTGAATTTTTGTCTAGTAGTCATGAAAGATCACCAATGATTCTGGTTCTTTTCCCCTACACTGAGCCCCGATATAGAGTGTTCGTTGTGAGAGAAGCCATCAAAGTCTGTGGTCTTGGAAAACGACAAAGATATTGGGTCCTCACAGGAATAAAGCCAATGACCTCAGTCTCATCAGCACCTGTGACATTCAAATAAACTAATGGGCCACAGCCAGAGCTTCGGTGCTGCCAGAGAGGTCAAGCAAGAGGTAATGCGAGAGAGAAATGAAGCCTGGTCTCTGGTCAGATTGGAGTCACTTTAGAGGTTCACCACTGATTAACAATGGAATATACAAGTATGTAAATCTCTGAGCCTTAGTTTCTTCATCTACATTATGGGGGGATAACTTAAGTCAGAGGATGGAGGTAGGGGAATTAAATGTGACAATGTAAAGTATTGTGGACAAAAGTGGGGGGGGGGGGTTGGAGCGGAGGATTCTATGGAAAGTAACCTCACAGGGTGATCTGATTTTAAACTCCTAACAGGGCAGGTCATGGTGGGTAATCGTGCCCCAGGGCTATAACTTCTTTAGTGAAATATTCTAAGCCAGCCCTGTCCATTGTTCTTGTGCATCTAGGTTAACACACCTTTGAAATACCAAAAGCAATACTCTTCAAGGGGGGTATTAACCCTCAAGAGAGCACATAATCTTAACAATCCTGTAATCCAATCCCCTCCTTGTTTTCTCCCACCTCCATGTAATCTGCCTTATGTTCCCTCAATTTCAAATGAATAAGAGATACTGCAAAACTGTTATTCTCTGGAGCATTTGAGATCTTGCTCCCCGGCATATATCAGTTTGTCTCAGATAAACGCATATAAAAATTTTCTACAGGTTTGCATATTTCTTACATTGACAATACGTAATACCTTGCACATAATCAGTGATTCTTCAATAAAAATAGTGGAAAGCTACAGATGTATATAAACTGGAGTAACAGAGGTCCAGTAAATAAGCAGAAATTAGAGAACATGTATGTCCATGGGTTGGAAGGAAGGGAAAAGGGGAGGATGGCTGCTCTGAATGTTGGTCTCCAAAAGCAAGGGCACGGGGAGGGACTGAAGTGAAGGAATGGATATTGAAGGTGATGAAATCATCTATCCCAAAGTCCGGGAGTTATGCATTCATCTAACAGCTCCCACCTTCGTAGCCATGTATTCTGCCTTGTCCAGGGCCCTGCTCCACTAGACCCACTAGGATCCCCCAGGAAGTCTAGGGGAGTAGCTTAATTACGATTTTATATTTTAAGATCTGGAGGGAAGTCTTGGATATCATTAAATTCCTCTGTGTCATTCTATCAGTGAAGGAACAGGGACCCAGAGAGAAACGTACCCAAGGTCATCATTTTCATCCTATCTCTGCCGCTGATGTGCTGTGAGGCCTTGGGCAGGCAAGTCACTTCTCTCCATATCTAGTTTCCTCCTTTGTAAAATGAGGGGCTTACAGTATTTAGAGATCTAAGTTACCTTCAAGTCTGACCTTTGCCATATTAAAATGATGGTTCCTTCTACCATTCTCAGATTTAGACATCAGATTCCTCACCCTGCCCCACCCCCACACGTACTGGTCTCACACACGAAAAAAACTTTGGGGTAACCTTTGAGCTCACTTAATTTTAAGCGAGTGCGAGTCTTCACCAGGGGCAAGGACAAGAAGAAAGAGGTTATGCAAAACTGCCAGAGGAGGCCGTGGCTCCTGGGTGCCTGCCTGGTGTGCCCAGTCCCTGTGATCCCGTCACTGCAGGGCTTTTAAGAGCTGGCAGCACTGCGGGGATAAATAAGGCCAGCAATCGCACCTTACATGGCCATCCCTGAGGCCTCCCGGAATCCCTGGGATTATACAGACTTCTGGAGGACTTGGAGCAAGTGCATATCACCTGCTGCGGCCACAAGTGTGCCTGGGCTTCTGCAGCCTCGTCTTGTGACTGAAGAATTTTTAAATGGAAGCTCTGAACTCACAAAGAAGAAAATGTCTCCCTGATGTCACACAGTTGCTGCCAATTCATCAGCTCAAGCTAAAGGTCAGAGAGGGGGAAGCCACTGCTGCAGGGTCCTGCGGCTGCTCCCTCAGCTGGGGCTTCCCTTCCAGCAGGCTGCGTGCCAGCCCCCAGGGCCAGCCCTGGAAGCCAAGCTGAGAGTTGTTTGCATTTCCAGGGCACGCACAGAGGCAGTCCCAACACCACTTAGCTGCTTCTGCCCTTCCCTTTGTACATCAACCAATTCATCCTCCCAGCCTTCTCCTGCTACCGCTGTCTTCTGTAGACAATGAGGGCATACCCTAAATCTTTGATATAATGCTGTCTTAAGGGTCCTTCCCTGGGATCTCTTCAGGGATAAAAACAAACTGCATAGAGTTTCTTTTGGTATTTTAACAACTAAATGCAGCTAGAGGTCAGAGAGCAAAGACTAGCAGTCTCACTGCCTAAGGTGACAGCTTACTTCCACTGCTTTCTAGTAGTGTGTGATATTTAGACATTCTTTAACCTCTCTGAGACTGCTTCCTGGCCTGGAAGGTGAGGATAAGAATACTTACTTTGTGATGTTTTCCTGAGGACTCAATGTGAAGCCCTGGTACAGAGCCGGGCAAGTTCTAAGTGCTCCATGTCTATCAGCTTGGAACCAACACAGCAATAACTGCACAAGTTACTTAACCCCTGAGTCTTAATTTCCTCATCTGTCCAACGGCAATAGGCATATGTAACTGACAGGGTCATCAGGAGGATTCAGTGAAAATGAATGTAAATCAGTTAACACAGCACCTAGCCCTGGAAAAATAAATGGTGGCTGCTGGGACGATCATCTCCATCAATCAAACTGTGATCTGGAGGGAAGCCTGATGCTTTCATCATAAAACACCTCAAAGCCTGACAGAGCCCTTGGCCTTCTTCAACTCATAATCCAGAGTTAAAAATGAGACACAAAAAAATATGTCTCTGGTCAAAATGGACACATTTTTATAGAGTTTTAATCTTTTTATAGAGTTTTTTCCTTTATGGGGAACCGTTTCCAATTCTGGCCCTTGTTTCCAGGGAGAAGAGAGTGATAAAAGAAAAAGTTACATGAGTAAGAGAGAAAGGATTAACTGCTGTTACCGTAAGGAGACAGTAGATGGAAAATGAAGTGACGTCAAGGAGAAGGAGGAGGCTGAAATAGCTATGTAATGAGAGAGCAGTGGATGTCTCTAGAATTGGAAAGAACCACAGATCAGTTCTCTACTTTAGATGTAAAGAAATGGTAACAGCCACCGCCTGGTCAGAGCCGCTCACTTTGTCCACCCTGTGCTGCCTGTGTGTCTACCTCTTTGAGACCCTCAGTGCCCCCCAAAACACAGACTCCTTCAGTCAGTGATTGACTGAATGCCACCCCTCACATCCAGTCTGCTGTCAGCCCTGCCTCTCCTTCCTCCCTGGCACCGCGCATCCATCACTTCTAGAAAAAGAAAGTTCTACATGATAAGAGTAACTCTGATAAGGGTAAAAGTGAGGCTTTTCTTCTGGGCTCCTCTCATTCCCTCCTCTCACTCCATGCTCACCCAAACCGGTGAGTCATAGTAGGAAATACCCTCATTCCTTGGGTTTATCTCTCCTCAGCCTCTCCTCACCAGTCTTCCCTCTTTCCCTTATGACAAAGGTATACAAGGATAGTGGTTTTATCTTTCTGGGAGCATTAATATTTAAATGACAAGATCTAGAGATTTGACATAGAGATGTCATATTCTTGAGCCTATACCTAATTGCCAGGCGCTATGCTAGGTCTTCCGCTTTCTCCTGTGGGCTTCCATAGATGCTTCCAGTCGGAAATCTTATATGATCACAGTGCCTGACTCTGCACACCCTCTTGCCCTTCAAATCCAGGCAACAATCAAGTGTTGCGAGATTGTTCTTCTGTCTCCCATATGAGCTTCTTTATTCCTGTTTCCACTGGCATCTCATCTCTGCCCTTCCTTGTCTGTACCTTATTCACAAGGCCTTACCTTCTTCCAACCTATCC
Source organism: Eidolon dupreanum (assembly GCA_028627145.1). Classification (NCBI taxonomy): domain Eukaryota; kingdom Metazoa; phylum Chordata; class Mammalia; order Chiroptera; family Pteropodidae; genus Eidolon; species Eidolon dupreanum. Next base: position 87,632,734 of record CM053502.1, read on the forward strand.
TGCACAACCGCCTCATCTTAAAAGCCCCCTTCAGTCTACAGCCATGCTACCCTGAACATACTCGATCCCGTCTGATCTTGGAAGCTAAGCAGGGTTCTGGCCTGGTTAGTACTTGGATGGGAGACCGTCTAGGAATGCCAGGTGCTGTAGGCGTTAAAAAAAAAAATTAAAAGCCCCCTTCATCACATTGTTCCTCCCACCCAGCTCCAAAACCTTCAATGGTTTCCCCCTCATATTTCATTCAAGGTCTGCCATAGCTCTGCCCTAACTCTCCAGAGTAGATTATATTCATAGAGCCTGCTTTACCCATGAAAGGGATTTCAAGGAGGGAAGGAGGAGGGGGGTTCCAGGGTACCAATCTGACCAGAGGGCTGTGTACACAGAAGGCCCTGGTGCGATGTGTCTGGGGCGAAAATCTGAATCATAGTCAATGAGGGCAGCCAAATTCCTATCTGGGAAATCAGGGCAGTCTGAAGGGTGAGGCCAAGCTGTAAACAGAATGAGTAATGAGGTCAGAAGCTGGTGGGGACCAGAATCATGTCTAGATGCAGTTCAAGGAAACGGAAATGGTACAGGACTGAGGTTGTGAATTGAATTATAAGAAGATATTGGAGATCTGCTATGCTGCTCTACATGGGGATAGGAATGGGAGGAGCAGCCTGGGAAACCTCCCTCTCCTCTGGCTTTGCTCTTTGGTGTATCATATCAGCGTAATGCTGTGTCTTCCTTGCTGCCCAGTTTCACACCTGTCACATGGCCCCAGCACTGCTAAGTGACTGGTCCAGGTTTACAAGGTGGTAGATGTGGAAACATCTCCCACCTAATAGAGGACACGCTAGGGAGGCAAGCTAAAATCCTGTTCACAGGTTGGCAAATTACTTCACAGCTCCATGTCTCAGATTCCTCATCTGTAAAGTGAGGATAAAAATTACATTATTTCATAATAGTGTTATATAATAATAACACTACTATGAGGGTTAGCCAAACAAATATTTGTAAAATGCTTAGAACAGTGCTTGGCACATAGTAAATGCTATATAAATGTTAGTTAAATAAAAATAAGGAGCCCAGCTGGTGTATAGGGCCAGCACTCAAAGTCAGTTCTAATTTTAACATTTGAATCCTTAGATCCTCCACCACTAAGGTCAACAGCAGGTTATGACGGACTAAGCTGACTATAGGACTTTCAAAAATTAATTTTTATTTCAACTAAGAATAGAAAAACATGCTGTTGGCTTAATTTACTTGGGCACACAGGAAATATCACTTGAGTTATTATCCTTACTTACTCTTAGGAAACCAGTAAGAAATCCAGAAGAATCAGTTCAAATATTAGTACCTCTCCCATATTCATTAGACCTTGCAAAAAAAAAAAAAAAGTCACACTTAGAAAACGACTGTGGGTGTCAAGAACGAACAGCATGGATTAGGGAAGCTCAGCTGCATCTGGCAAGGTTTAAGGCTACATACAGCTTTCATTGGAAAGGTAGCTGAGAGCAGGTAATACAAAGAGGAAGAACAGTTTTGTAAACTGTTGGAGGTAAGGTATTTGTAAAGGAGAGAAAGGAGAGGGAGAATGTGAGTGTATGGTTTGTAAAATGATAAAAAAAGGGACACGGTATATTATAGTTCAGTAGTAATTCAAAGAAGATAGTGCAGAAGTCTGTGTGCTCTGGCAATCTATCAACCAGAAATCTTTATTAACTGAATCTCTCACGCAGCTACAGTATGGCACTAATAGATGTTTGAAAATGATGACCCTCATAGACTGCAAAATCCTAAAGAGCTTTCTGAAACAGGAGAAAAAAGATTAAATGAAGCTTGGTATGGTTTGTGACAAGTGTATTTTATTGTATTCCAATTTTTCGAAAACAAGCAATATTTTTGTCATCTGTAGTATGTGGTGATTTATATGCCATCTAATAACTTTCTACTTATCATAACATTAGAACAATACATTGCCTGATTATGGTTGGTATCAGAGTTTAATAAATACCACTGTTCTCTAAACATGCTTTTCTACCTCCTGTCTTTTAGGCTTGGCTCTGAGAAAACAGGATTTTGTTTTCTGTCCAGATTTGACCTGTTGGTCTTCCAGTATTTTTATTCTTCCCTAAAAAGAGGTGTCCCCTGGCCTTAGAAACCACTTAACCTGCCTCACACAAGTTTCACACTTCTATTTCACACTCAGGGTGGAGGTTCTGAGATGGGTGTTCTCTTTCTCATAACATACAACAAGGAAGGACACTTGCCTGGGTAGACTTAGAAATAAATGCATCTCTTGGGGGGAAATGTCCTTAGAGAGTAGGGACAGCAGCAATTGTGTGGTGCTGGGCGCGTGGCTTAACCAGAACATAAACAGAGCCTGCCAGGACTGGCCTGGGGACACTGGAGACACAAAGCAGAATTTGGATAGTGTCCGCAGGGTCTCTGATCCCTCATCCACACAGGAGGGTCTCTCGCCTTTTCTAGTTACCTTCCTAGATTCCTTTCCCTTGCTTCTCAGCCCGCAGTTCGGGGCTCTGCATACCACAGGGGTCAGACACAAATAAAATCCATACACGGACTCTATTCTCGGGTCACAGAATTTGGTTAACAACTCAGACTGAAGATGGCCCCACTCCCACTTCCCTTCCCCACCATGAAATCTCTGCTTGTAAACACCAGTCACTTAGTAACACCCTCCAACAGTCGCCTTTGGGCTATTATTCATCTCCACTAACCTTAAACCAACTTTATCTTCACAGGCTTCCCCCCCAGAAGAGAGGAAATTCCACAGCTCTGACGTGATGTGAAACGTGATCGGCCTGCCACAGCACTCTTTCTTTCTCACTCTCCTCAGCCAGTTCCCAAACTAGGTTTCCCTGGCCCCTCTCGGAGGGGCCTTCACCCATCCCCTTCTCCATCCCTCCCCCTTCATTCCCTTTCCATTTTATACACTGTAACCTGATAGGCTGGAAATGTAGCTTCTTTCATCTTCCATTTCCCACATCCTGAAAAATCTGAAGAGAAAGAGCCCACCCAGATAAAGGAATTCCAAGTATGTGCATCCCCCTCCCCCTTTAACTCCATTCACAAAGCAGATTACTAATGGCCAGATTACTAAAGGCTCCAGGGCCCCCCTCCGCGCCAAAAGAGTTTACTCATTCCAAGTCCTTGCTCCTCATGGGCACAAAAGCCTAAGTCCACATGCCCAGAACCAAAAATTAACTTTCCTCTGGACTCTGATCCTGAGCCATGCTTTCAAACTTCACCCTGATTGGGACTGGAACATCTAGGAGATTCTGTCTACCATTCATCTGTGCCCTCTTTAGCATCTCTAGGTAAGAGGGCTCAGGGAAAATGTGTTGTTGGATCAGATAGAAAAGATATAAATGTAACATGTGATGTTTCAAAGAGACCCGCTCATGTCTTTGGGAAAGATCATAGGCCATTCTAATGCAGAGACATTTCTCTCCATCAGAAATTGTTTCGAGGCCAGAGAAAAAGATGCTTATTTGAGGGTATAGGCAGAGAATGGGGGTATATTTGTGTGTCTGTGTGTCTATGAAGGGAGTGTTTTGGTATATTCTTAAAATAAATTTCTTGAGTCAAAATATCCTATTATAATTCTTTACTACCTGGAAATTAATGATTACAAAACATGCTTCAGTCAATTCTTTAATCACCTGTTCTGAGTTCTGTCACTGACAGGGAAACCAGGGACAAGGATAGTTTCTCTGACCCCAACCTCAAAGGTTAGGGTACCTCTAAACATCCCCTTTCATTAAGGATGGTAAACTATCTTATCTGTCCTTCAGGGAAGGTATGAGAGCTGTTTTGAATCTGTACCAGCTCTGGGATAACCAGTTCCCTGAGTTTACTAGTCACTGTGTAAAACAGGATTTCCTGTATAAAGGAGTACTCCTCAGTCCTGACATTAAGGAGTATATTTAGTAGATTATTAATCCATATTGTTTTTGCAGCTCAGGACAGTTAGCTAACTTGCTTAATGCACTAGTATTGGACCAAAAACATACTAAAGTCTGGGCAGATGTTAGTGCACTGGGTCGTGCATTCAATAGGTCTAACTATTGCCCAAGAAGTCTTGTGGAATTTCAAGAAGAATTCGAGAGACCTGACCTGAAAGATGCAGAAATGGTGATAAGAAGTAACTGTGGCAAAACAGCCACATGGCAGCTCCTTAGAGCATCTGTATGGTGCTGAGGAGAAATCTGTACTGTAGCTCAGCTTCAAAACTGGCCCATGTTTTTAATCCTTATGTAAGTGCAACCTGTTCCGAGTACCCAACTGGTGACGGGCTCCTCCATGGGCTCAGCAATCTTAGATAACAGCCCCACAAAGTATTGTGCTTAATGTCTGCATCTTGAAGCAAGTATTGTTCTCTCTGGGCCTCAGTTTCCTTATCTGTAAAATACTAATCAAAGTGTAACCCCCAGACTGGCAGCAAGCCTTCACCTGGTAGCTAGCTAGAAATGCAAAATGTCAGGGCCCACCCAAACCTATTGTGTTAGAAGAGGATCCCCAGGTAATTCCTGTGCACATTCCCATTTGAGATGCTCTGGCCTGGACTCAGGGTTTCTAGTCCTCTTTCCAGTTCTGAAATTGGCCGATCTCATTAAGCGGTTTCCAATGAAATTTTTCTTCTCTGATAAATGGTTTTCCTTCTCTCTTCTGCCTCCAGTCTTGGCACATCCTGTCTTGCCTGCCAAGGAACTCGAGTATCAATGGGCATCACATTTGCGTGAGGAACTTGTTTAAAATACTAAAACCAATCAAGAAATGCAGAGTAGAGTGGAGCCAGAGAATCTGCATTTCAGCCAGCTTCCTCCCGTGGTTCCACAGATCATGGTTCCCAAATTACATTTTCTTTCCTTTAACTTTTTATTATGGAAAATTTCAAATGTATAAAAAAGAAATAGTAATAATGAGCAATTATGTTTCAATTCTCAGCTTTAACAATTAACAACTCAAGGCCAATTTTGTTCCACTTAGATTATATTTTTGAAAAACCTTCACATCTGGACCCCTCTCAACCTTCTTGGTTCCCTTCATCTGTTTCTAGTCCATTAAGGCTCAGTTCATTCTCCTCAAGGGCAAAAGTTGCATTCTATGTCTTGGAATCCCGAGTACCAACACTGTGCCTGGCATGTACAGGCGTTCAGTAAATGAATACAATAGTACATTTGAAAAGAACTTTAAAGGAAAAATTATCATCTACCTGAATCGTTTAAAATAGAGGTAAACGGGATTATCTGACCACTCGTTTTTTCAATTCTTTGCCTGTGATTCCTAATTCAGTTAAAGAAATTAAGGCATCAAAATGCATCTCACCAAGTGAAAGGATTGGAAAAAAGTTTTCAAAAGTCTAATTCACATTCCTCTCCTTCTGGTCTCAACATTTTATAAAAGATTTTGTGTGTGCGGGTGTGTGGTAAGAGAGAAGGTAGGAGAACACCTCTGGGGAATGAGGATATTGTCTCATAGCCTTTGTTTTACTCTTTAACCTAGTAATAAATCTCTTAAAGCTCCTGTGGTATTCAGAATATCCTGTACGCAGCAAGGTCTTCCCACAGTTGTGAAAGGAATTCAAGTTTACTAAGTGGGCAGAGAGCACTGATATCCTAAAGGCGCAGTCCTGCCCTTTTCACCTATTTGCTAATTATAAAGGCGAAATCTGAGAATTTGGATGAGTATGCTAAATAATAGAAGGGAGAGTGAGGGAAGGCAGGACCAAACTGAGAAAAGAACTCTGCAGTTCCAAAACTCAGCACAACAATCCAGGGAGAAAGTGGTAATTAGGCCTGATTATCATGCAAGGCAGGCTGGGTGAAATTGGAATGTAGCCGGAGAGACGAAAGGCTAGATGGAGAGTTTGCTATGCTGGAGACAGGCTTTGATGTCTGCAGGGAAGGTTGTGTTTCATTCAGTCATCCAGCCAACCAAAAAAATGTTGCAAGAGCAACATGAAACCTTCTAAAATGCAGCATACGGCAAGCTGAAATAAGAGCAAGTGGCTGGGTCCGAGGTCTCCTCGTGAGTGTATGTTTGTGTAGTTATATGCTGCTTTTCAGATTTACTGCTCCAGTCTCTTGGATCTGTCAGAAGACAGGAAGAGAGAGAAGGAGCACAGGCTCGACTATTAACTCACCATTCTTGGCTTAGCAGATTCTTATGACAAAGGAGAAAGTATATAAGCTCAGGGCAGCTTTCTCACCTGCTGTGGGGTGAAAGCAAAGGAAATAGAGGTAAATTACTGTGTGTCCCTGAGAGGCCTGGAACTACGATAACAGATGCAGATGCAGTCATCTGAGGCTGCCAACCACCTCAGCTTTTATACTAACTGATGTAGGAAGAAGAAAATGAGCCAAGGAAGTAGGTTAATCTCTCAGAGAAACACAAAATAGGTAGCAAGTAGCATTATTACACCTTTCACTCTTTAATTTCTTCAAACCCAGATCTGTGAAGCACAAGGAATTCCTTTTGTGTCCTTACCTTACCTCTCTCAACATCTTAGGGGTATTGCCTGTTCTAATATATTGTTTTTGTTTTCAAGCTAATTGCTCAGTGAGGTGCACTCCCCAAACCAATCAACAACTTCCATGCAAGGACTTTCAGTACAACTTTGTATTGAGAGACGATCAATTTTTTACTAAATCACTGACAGGAAAGATGTCATCATGTTATTATTTTACTTATTCATCATAGAAAGTATGATGTGCAATCTTGATTTTACAATAAAAAATTCACAAAAATACAAAAATGGGAGACTAAACAAAATTTTTCTTTTTTAAGGATTACCAAAATAAGACCCACGTACCACTTTGCTATACCATCCAGACACATAGTTCAACATTTCTTTTCAAAAGAGATGAATTAAGTTGTTGATCAAATTATGTTGAAGGAAATAAAGGAGCATTTGTTACATATCCAACGCATCACTTCTTGGGTTTATCTCAATCTTTTCCCCTGCATTTGCAATGGACTATCCATAGAATCTGCTATTTTTAGCGGTGATTTCTTCTGTACTGAAGTTCACCCTTAAGACCTGTATAAAATAATAATGACATGTATTTATCATAAAGTAAAGAGGCCGTGGAATAACTACAGATACAAAGCTATTGTATCTATCATTACTGATATTGTTTCTACAGAAATTGTGTGAGTGAAGAATGATGCTTTGATGTAATAGGCTGTTCCTTTTTTTCCCCTCAAACAGTTTCACTTGATTTAGGAGAAACTCTACTTAATCCCTTCTATAAAATTCCCTGAAATTACCCTTGTAGTGTGCAGCATAAATTTAGGATAAATCAATTGTACAAGACAGAAAATACCCTTTCAACTATCTTATTTTGTATAATATTTGAAAATGAATTGCAGACTTTTTACTCAGCATAAAAAAGAGGAGGGAGAAAAAAAGAGTCTTAACAGCTGTGTATTTTTTTAAAATAAGAAGATAGCATTCCCCAGAATTTCCAGTAAAACCCATAAGAATTAGGCAGTTCATCCCTAAAGTATGTGTGGGATGCTGGGAGCTCCCTGGCTTTTCCAGGCAATCCTACTGCACCCCCCCCCCCAAAAAAAAAACTCCCCACAAAAAAAACAAAAGCAGATGGGCTGCATCTGAACGAATCAAACTCCCCAGGGGCCAGAACTCTCTGCTCTAAATGCTAATAGAGTGAGTAATCAGAAACCTACATTTGGTAAATTATTTATCTTATCTCTGGAACTCAGCAAAGCATCGAAGTCAACTTCTGTAGAAAGATGTTGTTGGTCAAGAACCCCAGCTGGAATTTGTACTTCTACTAGAAAAGGGAAAAGTTCACAGACCAGTGTGGCTCATGAAGCAATAATTTTTTTAAAATGACTAAAGGCAATGCCAAGGATAACTGACTTCACAGTTCTGTGGAACAGGTCTGGTTCATATTGTGTCTAATGGGTCTTACGTTCCGTCCATATTAGGATAATGGCAAAGCAAACCAATAGATAATAAGGATCCCTAAAGAGCTGGGAATAGGTTTCTGTACTCCCTATCTCCACCGTTCCCTTGTAAAGGGCAGGAAGCAGTGGTTCTGAGACTTGAGTTTATTGCATCAGAATCACCTGGAGGGCTTGTAAAACTTGGGTTGCTGGCCTCACCCCCAGAATTTCTGATTGTGTAGGCATGCAGGGGTGAGGCCTGATAATTTGCATCTCTGCATTTCGAACAAGTTTTCAGGTGCTGCTGTTGCTGGTTCAGGGACCACATTTTGACAACCACTGGCCTAGAGAGTGGGGTCTTTCTACAATTTGGTTTGGTTTCTATACAATCTAAATACCCTCCCTCAGGATGAGGTATGGAGATTTGGAAGTTTAAGGGTTATGACTGGGATTTTGACAGTGGAATTAGGCCTAGAAATGAATCCTATCGTTTTTGACAATTTTACCAAAAAAAATATTAACTTGATAAATCAATCCTCTCCATGTTCAACAGTATTCTTATAACACATACACATGCTTTGTATCCCCCATAGTCTTGCTTTTGAGTTCAATAGAATTAAGCAAATAAAAAAGTAAAGGTTTAATTTTAATAAATATGTTTGTAAGTCACATTCACATTTATGAATACATTACATTTTTTGTTTTGCCTCTGCAATTTCATTAGTTCATCCATAGTGTGAACTCAGTTGATGAATTGAGTTGTGAAATAAGAGGAATCCAAGTGATGCCTTTCCCTTTGCTTCTGTGGAGGCTAAAAAAAATACTTTTTCTCTCACCTATTAAGTTCTTCTAGCTGAGCTAATAATCAAATTAACAGGAACGGATTAACAGGAGAAAATCAAATTTTAATATGTGCATACAGGGAATTCACATAAGCATGAAAATCCCAAAAACAGTGAGGCAAAATTGGGTATACATGTCATTTTGGACAAAGAACAGATGTGGAACAGGGTCTTAGATTTTAAATGTGAAAATGGGCTATTTGCAGGTAATTGAGGAAGAATGGAAAACACATGGCAGGTAAATTTTGCTAGGTAACCCTGAAAACCAGGGGTGGGAGGGTGATTTAGTCAACAAGCTCCTGCTTAGAGACTTTCTGTCTAATGCTAAGGTGATTGTATTAAGTTCCCCTTCCTGAAGCAGGTTTTTCCACCTAAATCTCTTAGTTAGGAAAGAGGAAAGGGTCAAAGGTTCTTTCTGAGTCTTTTGTTTCTTAATAACCAGTTTAAAATCAATATCTCAAAGACAGCTTTAGGGTGTAAAAACTTTGCTCCCCTTCACTTCTTTCCTTTAAATAACAAATATATTTAGAACACGTAGTGTATGTAGGATAACATACAAAAAGTATATAAAGCAGGTTATTGAATCTAAGAGGAGATAAAATCAAATAATACAAACCACACGAGTTAGAGAAATTCCCCAGCAAGTGTAGTGGCCAGGGAATGCTTTTACAGAAGGTGGCATTTGAGTTGGGTGTGTTCAAAAATCCTTCCATGGCTTCCTGTCACCCTTCACATAATAGTCTTACTCCTCAGAATGCACACACAGCTCTTTGTGATCACCTATGGATTTCTCTCCACTCCTTTTTCATGCTAGGGCCAAACTCTGCTACAAGGTAAAAGTCTGAGATTGTGGGAATTTCAGATGTAATACAATTGACAATTAATTCTCTACCAAGCACTGGCACCCTTTCTCAATCTCTTTGGAGGGCTTGTTGGGGGTGGGGCGTGGCAACTGGGTAATGACTACCTCATAATCATTTGAATTTCACTTCAGTGAGCAGTCAGTTGTGTACAAATGAGTTTCTCTGTCATTTGGGTGCTTGTTGTGACAGTACGGATCCAACTGAAAAATAACTGTTTTTCTTTAATGTCACAATAATGTGAGCTTTTTCTCTACTTTATGCTTACAAGTTTTTTGGATTCTGCTTGCTACCCTAGGATGGGTTTTTCTGTCTATGCAAATTCTTGCCTCTGAGTGTTTACACATGTTGTTTCTTCTTGCTGAAATTTGAATTTCCCCATCCTGTCCTTTGACTGGTTGATTCCTCTCTTCCTATTTATGTTTCGAGACCCACATCAGGTGCTACCTCCTCTCCTAGGCCTTCCTTGACCCTGGAAATCAGATTCAGAGGGTGTCATAGCTTCCTTTGCATACTTTGTCCTAACTTTAATCACTGTAGAGTAAGTGTTTAACTATGTGAGAGGTGCTCATTAAATGTTTGTGAAGAAAGGAGCCAAAGTGGAGAGAAAACATATAAGCAGAGAGAAGTGAGAAAATGTAAGTTTCACACTGGGGACAGCAAGTTCTCTCCTACCCTTCCCCTCTCCTCACACTCATAATGAAATAAAGATATGCAATTATGAGCAGAAGACCTCAGGATAGTTGGGTCCTAGTTTCCTTATCTGCAAAACTGGGATAATGAGAGTATCAGCCTCATAGAGTGGTTGTTGTTGTTGGTGGTGGTGGTGGTAGTGGTGAGTGTTATATAAAGCATTTAGCACTTTTTTTTGCATCTAGAAAGGGCTCAATAAATGTTAGCCATTGTTTGCTATATTAGATTAATCCCATGTTTTTATGGGGTTATCATATAACTTACTAAAATGATGTTTCATAGGTCCCTAAGTAATTGGGATCAAATATATTACCTGAATTTAGACTCAAGATCTCTGAAAGCTATAGGTGGCACTTTGATGCTTTTCTCTGGAACAGCTGAGCTGCACTGAGTGAGATCTCCTGGGACTGAGACTACTGCAGAGATGAGGGGGAGGGAGAATACATTATCTGTCTCCATAGCTTCATGGAGAGAAGTAGCTTTGTTTTGAGTTCTCTAGAGGGCACAATTAAGATCAAATGAAAGAAAGTTACAGAGAAACAGATTTTAATTTATCATTTAAGTTTCCCAACACGTATAGCTGTATGGAGCAGGCTGCTTCATGAAGTAGTAAACTCCTTTTTAATAGTGATAATCAGGGTCTGGGTAGTTAAAAAGGATGTTCCAGGATCCTCAGCTTTAAGATTCTTGATTCTGAAATTTGCAAGGCTGTTAAGCTTCTGTTACAACCATGAACCTGGGAGTTCAAAGACTTGGCTTCAAATTCCAGATTTGCCATTTGACTGTGGGATAGTCACTTAACCTCTCTTTGCCTCAGTTTCCTCCCCTGAAAATAGGGATGAGAATCCCTATTTTCCTCAGTATCAGAGGATTAAATCTTTTAAAATATATATGTACATTAGCACAGTTAATATAGTTAGCATCCAATAAAAGGCAGCTATTTTTATCAGGTTCAAGGCTCTCGTGTGTGTTCATGTAAATTCATATCGATGTCTAGGATCTTTTCACCTCCAAAGCTTAACTGTATATTACCAGTCCTTTCTCAGTGTTTGCATGTTCCAGCTCACTCATTTTGATTAATCTAGGCACTAGTCACTTAACCATCCCCAGAGATTAGGTAGAAGAGTTTACTCTAATCCCAGGGAGTATGTACTTTCTGGGTAGGTTCCAGAATAAATGCCCTTTTCCTTTAAGTGATATAAATAGTCCAGGCACTGCTTATAAGCTCTGTTAAGAGGAATAGACCTGTTTCCTCTAGTGTCCCCTGTGTGCTGATAACTAGATGCCAAGGAGTTGGCTAGATCATGTGGGATAGGCAGCTGTCTACATGGTGTAATTTGAGGGGTTTGAGGAAATCCCCCTGCTTAAAATATCTCCTTCCAATGGCCGGGACACATGCCTGAAATGTATTACTTGTTCTTCACAATAAGGTGCTGCTGAAATGCAATTGTTATCCAGGAGTGGACTCATATTCAGCCATTAGCATGCATTAGCACCCCAGTTTAAATTAATTTGTCAGATTAGTTGATTGAGTACAGTCCCAAAGATAAGCAGGTATAAGACAAATGAGTTTTAAGGAGGGAAGCTGATTCCAAAGGGTTAGAAGTACAGAGCACTGGGCCACTCAGGTGAGGGGCTGTGGGGATGACCAGAACAGTTTGGGGACAACAGGGAGGGCCTAAGTCAATAGCAGGAGAGGGGACATGTAGAAGTGGGTTGGAGAGACTATGAACACTATTTCAGGATTTCTCTATTTTGAATATTACTATAATTGAAGACATTTTAAAAATAATGTTTGTTTCCCTTTGGGGTTATTTTCTTAGGTTATTTCCCCAAAGTGAAATTCCCAGGTTAAAATTAAAGTTTTGATTGCACAACACCAAAATGCTATAGAGCCACCAGTTCATTGTAAGTGTTCTTTGGTTGAAATTTAATCCAATCGTTGTATAATTTGTATAATCTTTCTTGCAGAAGGTCATTCATTCTTTCATTCAGTCAAAATTTGTTGAGCTTGTAGTTAAGCCAGGTGCCATTTTAAGATCTGGGGACAGAAGACAAAATCAGTAATCCTTTGATACAATCTAATTACTCATCAATTTGAGAAAATTTAACTGTTCTTGGGTGTTGCATCTTGTAGAATGTAGAGTCAGTCTACATTCCCGACATTCTTATTCTTTTTTCCCTTTGACTTTTCAATTCCTTTCTCCTGAAAAAATAATGATTCTGTCATTTTATATAGTCTTTTAAAAAGTCAACATAGTACTATGTTTCTTGAACTGATGTAAGCATTTTAGTAAAATTTTGCTGTAATTCCATCTTCCAGAGAAGGTCAATCTGAATAATTCAGTTGATTATCATTTATAAGTCACCAGATACTGATGCCTATGATATACTTGCCAATTGTTGAGTTATGTCTAGGAGGGAGCTATTATTAGCCCCACATTACAAACAAGGAAACTGAGTCTTTAAAGGTTAAGATTACATAACTTCTTAGGGACTGAGTCAGGATTTAAAACTCTCTCTGACTCCAAAATCTGTGCTCAACTTGAGCATGAAAGAGTAATCTTAAACAAACACTTTCCTGGTTAACATTTATAGATGGCTATAGAGTCGTCTAAAAATAAGATTGTCTTGTATAGGCTTGAATGAGAGTTCCTGGATTTCAGAGCTAGTATTTTGGGAAATTTTTTACAAAGCATATTTATTGCTTAGGGCTGTCATAACAAAGTCCCACAGGCTGGTGGCTTAAACAATGGAAATTTATTTTTCTCACAGTTCTGTGGACTAAAATTCTGAGATCAAGGTGGCGAAAGGGTTGGTTTCTTCTGAAGCCTCTCTTCTTGGCTCATAGAAGACCATCTTTGCTTTGTCTTCACATAATCTTTGCTCTGTACCTAGGTCCTCATCTCTTTTTCTTATAAAGACAACGGCCATATGGGATTAGGGTGCATCCATATGACCTCCTTTTACCTAAATTACCTTTTCAAAGGTCCTATTTCCAAGTACACATCTTGAGGTGCTTGGAGGGTTAGGAACTAAACATATGAATTTTGGGGTGTGGGAGATACTATTCAGCCCATCGCATAAAGCGAACCTATAGATGTTAATCATTACCTAAAGAGAGCTGGATAATGGGATGCTTTGCCTTATCATGGTCACTTCTATAGTTGTTTCAGATATATTTATGAACATCTACTTTTCGGGGCCTGGTACTGAGCTAAGGAAACAAAAACTGTGGAGGACAAGGTCCCTGTCTTCCAACGCTCACAATCTCTCTGGAGAGCCATTTAGAGAACAGAGAGTCTCAAGATCAAAAGCAGCACACCAGTATCACTTGGAGGGCTTGTTAAAACACAGATCACTGGGCTCTACTCTCAGAGTTTCTGATTGAGCAGGTCTAGAGTAGGCCCAAGAATTTGCATTTCTAACAAGTTTCCAGGTGCTGCTGGTCTGGAGACCACACACTTTCAGAACTAGTGAGCTAGACATATCAAGATCACACGTGACGTGTATGATTGAGGTGACACAGGTGCTCGGAGAGCACAGAGGAGGGGCCATCTTCTGTTTTTATGCTACAGCAGTTGAGGAGACAACTGGGAAAGTCCCTTTGCACCTGAAAATTCCCCAGAAATTTTAGCATTTAGACCTTGACTTTGTAAACATATGATGATATAAAGCAATGCATTGCCTATACCATTAATTTGCTACTTGGAAAATACTACTTTTATTACTAATTATATCTATATAAGAAAATTGAAAGAGTCTCAGGTAGCAATAAATTCTGGGTTCTACCCTAGCTCTGAAAATGCTATGAAAACTTCCTGTCTCTGAAATTTGGTTTTTGTCATCTCTAAGACTAAAGAGATTAGATGAAAGGGTCTTTAAGTTTCCTTCTAGCTCAATCCTTATGATTCTATATATCTTGTGTTACCAGGATAAAAAGATCTTTAAGCAGAAACTAGGACCACGTCTTTTGCCTCTATGTTTCTCTGTGGTACTTAACATAGTACCTTAAACATGGTAGCTATTCAGCAAATGTTTATTGATTAATTGACTGACTCAGTCAATACCAATGCAAGACACAAGATTCATGTCTCGCTGCTGTAAAGATTATAGCTTCCCCTCACCCCAAGTCTAACCCTTACCCTACATGCTTAGCTATCCAGAAGCTCTCATTTTCAGTGGCTATTCTTCTTTGCCACCACTTACTCACACTGTTAACTTTTAACATTGTTCCAGTCCCCATTCATTTCTCTTGGGCACAATACTGAAGGAAATTATCCACTGATTCTATTGTCTTTTCATTCATTACCTTGCTTCCTGATTTTATTTAAACTGGCTCTTGGCCCTCTTGTGCTCTGAGTGTGACCTCTAACACACAAAGAGCTACTCCATGCATTGTCCATCTCTTAGTCAGCCTATATTCCATAAATTAGGGCTTGTGCCTCTCTCACCTGTAGACCTTGGGCAAGTTATTTACCTTCCTGGGTGTAATAATAATTGAGAGGATTAAAGAAAAAATATAAATATATGTGCCATGTGAATATCTATCATATATGCCATACATATGTGTCACATATATGGCACATAATGTGATTAATTAGAATAGTGCTCAGTACTTAGTAAATGCTCAATTAATATTAGATATTATCTCTATAAATTAGACTGTACCTACTTTTTTAAGCCTTTGACTTAGGAATTTGGCAATCTTAATTTATGAAACTGCTTTTCTAAGAGGCAAAATTTAACTCTGAAGTCTGTATTTTTAAAAGAGTGAACAGCCACCTGTTTTTTTCATTATACTGTATAATAAAGTGGCAGGGGCAATTTACAGGATCTTAGATACATTCTTTCTTGGGTTTAGTTCAATTCAGTTTTTTTTTTTCTTTTTTAATTATCTGTTTTGTACTTCCCCAAGAGAGCTATGTGGTCTTAAATTTTTACAGAATAGTCTCTGCACTCAAAGAGCTGATGGTCTCATTGGGGAAACATGGATTCTTTCATGGCACACTTGATTAATACTTGCTGCTCTTAAAGATGATTTTATGATGACAGTAAACACTTAGATAACAAAAGAATATGACTATGTTAAGTTACTAATGTGATTATTGAAATGAGTTTAAAAACTATTGGCTGGAGTGATCAGGGAGAGCTAAAGAAGTCCAAATGACCTAGAGTTGGTATGAAAGGATAGACTGAACTTGGGAATATGTATGTAATTTGGGCTATAGTATGTAATCTGTGTTGTCTTTACAGTCCTGCATAAGAGGATTGGCTATTTGCCAACATAACTTTCATTCATAAGAGTGACTTCAGAGATAACTCTGATGACTGCCAATGATACATTTGATTCTCATCTAGTGAGTGGGTGTCTCTATAAAGAAGCAGTATCGCTGAACACAGAAGCAAACTTAACCTATCCAGGGGAAAGTAACACCATTTCTATAAAGAGGACAACACAGCTCTCTAGTTGTCCCAAGTGAGCAAAATTATACTTAGACATTCAAAGAATCTTTGACAAAGTTATGCATTGGTGGACATAAAAAGTGGTTCTGTATTTGTAGTACGGTTGTTGTTCTGGCTGTGGTGAGCTGTCCTTGTTTGTTTTAGCAGCGCCCAACCTAAAAAGAGAACTAAAACAGAGTTGGAAAGAGGAAGTGTATATTGAAAATATAAGGTTTTCCAAATTATTGAGTGAATTTCATTCAGTCATGTTAATGCATGTCTTTGTCATTCAGCTCTTGAACACTCTACGTGTTAACCACAGTGCAAGCTACCATTCCTAAATCATAAGCTTCAAGAGGTTATTTGAATAGAGAACCTTCCTAGTTTCTTCTTCAATTAAGACTGAAATAAAGTCTATCATCTTTTTCATCTTTTTCCTTCATCTTTTACATCATGATATCAGGAGGTCATACCGATTTTTCTCTCTGGATTTCTGCTTTTGATTTATTGAAAGAAACATTTTTCTCCCAGTTTTATTGAGATGTAATTGACATACAACACTGATTAAGTTTTGGGTATGCAACATAATGATTTGACTTACATATATTGTGAAATGAGTACTACAAGTTTAGTTAACATTCATCATCTCATATAGATTTAAAAAAATGTTTTGTAATGAGAACTCTTAGGATCTACATTCTTAACAAATTTCAAATATACCACACAACAGTGTTAACCTATAGTCACCACACTGTACATCGCATGCCTAGTATTTACTTATAACTGGAAGCTTGTATCTTTTGACTTCTGTTATCCAAGGGCTCTTCTCCCTGCCTCTGGTAACCACAATTCTGATCTTTTTTTCTAGGTTTGTTCTGTTTGTTTTTAGATTCAACATATGAGGAAGATAATACAGTGTTTGTCTTTCTCTGACTTATTTTACTTAGCATAATGCCCTTAAGGTCTATCTATGTCATTGCAAATGGCAAGATTTCCTTTTTTTATTACTGAATAATATTCATATATATATGAATATTCAAATATATATGAACACACACACTGTATATTCTTTATCCATACATTAATCAAGATTCTTAGGTTGTTTCTATGTCTTGGTATAGCTAAAGAAATTTTTGTTCATTCATTTTCCGTGTATTGGAGAATACAAAGAACATAACACAAAGAACTTTTGCTTCAATTCCTGATGTTACTCGCCCCATTCCCTCTCCTTTCTACCTGTTCATCTCACTCATCCTTTAAGACACATGTTAAGTTCTACATCCTTCA
Source organism: Eidolon dupreanum (assembly GCA_028627145.1). Classification (NCBI taxonomy): domain Eukaryota; kingdom Metazoa; phylum Chordata; class Mammalia; order Chiroptera; family Pteropodidae; genus Eidolon; species Eidolon dupreanum. Next base: position 87,649,781 of record CM053502.1, read on the forward strand.
TGGAGGTTTCCCTGACTTCTTCAGCTTCCTCTGAACTCTGTCCTGTGGATGATACCCTCAGAACTTAATCATAGAATACCTTGTTAAATCCCTTAAACTCACCTTGTGTTCCTTGGAAGAGCAGAATGGCATGGTGGGTAGGAGATAAGTCTGTCACTTAGCTATGTAGCCTTGGGCAAATTACTTCTGTTTATTTATCTGTAAACCACTGAAGATAGTAAAACTGCCCATGTCATAAGATTTATATGAGGATTAGTATAAAGTGCTTAGAAAAATGCCTAGCACATCTTTGATGCTCAGTCAGTGTTGGCTGAGACATGACCATAGTGTTTCTCTTTTGCCTCTTTCACCTGACCCTTTTCAGCATGTAGCATTTATGTTCAATGAAAGGATGGTTTCTGCCCTCAATACATTCATAATTTAGTCATAGAAACTAAACAAATACAGAAAAGACTATATACTATTAAATGACAAATGAGATACAAAATAAGCAAATGTTTTCATTAGTATTTTTTTTAGTGCCTAACAAGATGTTCCACGAAATCTTTTTGAGTTATTTTTTTTTTCCTTTTACCTAGATACACTTTATGGCTTTTTGAATCTACATCAGCAATTTTATTTTACTTTTTAAAAGATGGTAGACAATCCCCTCACCAACTCCCAAACATATGCCATCTCTTCTCTTCTCATACTCTCTCTGTCTCTCTGATTTTGTTCATGTGTCTTGTCTTTTTGATTTAAGGCATACATTTTCCTAGTCTTCTAATAAGATATTTTATAACAGTTTCCAGGCTTCCTGTAGCCTTTATTCTTTCTAAACTACTCCTTTTTGTTTTTACCTAACCATTAATACTCAGGAAATATAAGATCTTTGTGTACAGTGCCTTCAATAAATATTGATTATTTTTACTCAAATTGTCAGTAGTGAATGTGTAAAATTCCAAAAATAAGTCTAGGTTATTTTAATTTCTTTAAAAAAAATGAATTAGTAATGAATTTAAATATACTTTACTGGATAATGAAAACGCTGTCTTTCTCGAATCTTCCTGAGGAAACTGAAAGCTAACTAAAAGAGATTTATAAACTTGAAACAAATGTCACATGTTACCAAGGACAAGAACCAGTTCTGACTTGTCTATATAGATTCCCTGACCATCCTGATGTTGACACTCTGGATTTCCTAGCTGTCCATCTCCATCAAAATTAACATAACTTAAAAAAAGAGGTTTTAGTCTTTTTAAAGTCAGACTGTTTCATGTCTTACAGTCTGTAGTGGGTTTTCACATGTATTCCACACATATGAAACATATGTAAAATTAAAACTTTTCTAACTTTAAACTGTTGAAATAATTGAAAATATTTGAAAATAGAAAGTTTATTGCAGTTGACTTTCTCCAAATTTCTCTTTTTAGTTCACCAAGCAAGGAGAGTAAAATAAAAAATAATGGCGAATTTAAAATTAAACTTAAAATCAAAATTAAACTTTAAATTTAAAAAAATCAGCAATTCTTTTTTTCAGAGAGAACTAAGAGAGGTAGACCCAACTGATTTTTACCCAATTAATTTCAAATAGATTACAGAGAAAAAGCTATATAGCAGATACTTGAATAAGGCTGTTTCCTTCAATGCTGTTTTGTTATAATGTTGATGAGATGCTATAGAAACTTAACTCTTATTTATATCAATTAGCCTATGGTAAAATTGGTTGCATTATGCAATTTTTTCAGTAGTTCCACAAACTTATCCATGACATTGTGATGACTTAAAGTACAGACCTATTTATATTAAATGTATCAAGTAGACTCAGACTACTTTTAAAAAGTGTACAGGCACACCTTTCAAACTTCTAAACTTCTGTGATTACAGAAATTGCCAAAGTCATTCCTTTGACAATGGCATGATTAAATCCATAGCACATGGAACCCACCCAAGGATCAATTTGGCTATTGTTCAATTAACAATAACATTCATTCTCCCCCTTTCCAGAGAATTGTTAGCATAATTATGGCCTTTATCTTCCCAAAAGCACTTGTCATTTAATAATTAGGGTAATTTTTCTGATTCTTTGTTAGATTATTTGAGACAACACAGGTAGTGCTTGTTTTTATTATTTAAAGTATATTTTGTTGAATCAAAACATCAAGTTCACGACCCCCCAAAAGTAACTTTAAGGCAAAACATACTTGAATGTTTAATGATTATCTTTAAAAGCAGTTTTAAGTAAATAAAAGCTCTTTGCCAAGTCAAGGTCCATGTTTTGTAACTTCCAGCTGTGAAGCACCTACCATGTAAAGCACACATATTAAATGTTAATCACTTTAGCTCTAATTACTTAGGCCTACGAAGATCTAAAGAAAGTGAAAAAGATTGAACTTGATGTAATGTATACAACTATTCTGAATCATATTCTTCCCCAAGATGATTAAAATCAAACTATTTATCCTGAATTTCACCTTTGGAACCTCCAAGGTACAAGACCATTCCAAAATTCTTTCTTTTCATCATCATTGTCAAAATCACAATCAGCATTATTGTCATATAGCTAATATTTATAAGTTTATGCTAAACTTCATGCATGATTCTGCTTTACATGCAGAATTTTATTTGCTCCTTACAACAGACCTATGAGGTAGGTGCTATTATTACCTCCATTCAGTCTAATGCCTAGAAAGATTAAGTAACTTGGGGAATATCACATAACTAGTAGGTGCCAGATCTCAGATTTAAAAGCAGGCTAGCTTAGTTTTTAAAGCCCTTGCTTCTAACCTTTATTTTGCCTAAGCCCTCTTAATTCACTTAAATTTGCTACAAATTGACTTTAATCATGACCTTTTTGTTGGGACCCATTTCGGTCTTCCCGTTCATCACAGAATGTTGGATAAAAGTATATATTTAAGGAATAGGGAGACAAGATATAAATAATTGAAAAGTTAATTAATGGAGATAAAAAATAAAAAACTAAGCATGACTATCAGATGAGAGGAGTGGACAGTGAACGAATGCTTGGAGTTAGTTTAGCATCCTGGATGGAACCACAAGTGTGTCCTGATGGCTGTAAAGACTTTAAATAAAAGTGAAAGAGAGGGCAGTCTCAGAACAGGTTTACTGCTTCTGTAAAGGCCGAGAGCCTGGAAAGTGCTAGGTGAATGGAACAAGTGGGAAGAGTCCACCAGGGCTTGAGAAAGGAAAGGGAGGGTAGAGGAGATGGAAGTGGGGGTCACATACATTTCTACTTAATGTCTTAGTACCAAGGACAGTTTTAGGCCCCTTGAAGAGAAAATCTTTGAATACTTGAGAGTTGACTTTGGGTCATTTCATCTCTTCCTCCTTTAGCTATTGTATCAACCTGTGTCATCCTACTTGTTTCATTTTCCTACCAATAAAAAGAGAATAATTCTTTTTCCCTTGTGTTTGTCCTAGTCATCAAAATTGATGTACACAAACAAAAGGAAAATATGTAATAATTTATAAGAAATCCAAAAAACTTGTGAAATATCTGGGCATCTGTATAAGTCTTGTAGAAAACTTTTAATGAAACATTTAAATTCATTAATGACTTGTAGGTATACAGATCCTCAGAACCTCATTTTTCCTTTAAGTGGCAGAAACCTGCAAAAAACTTTAAAGGGGATGTAGTTAACTTTCAATTACTTAGGCCACTGACGACAATTCAATTTATGGGTTACATAGAATTTTAATTTACTCATGTCACACGTCGTTATCAACTGCACATGAAATTTAGGACAAAGGACGGAAGTTGAACTGGTCAGTTTTCCGTTTTATTTCCATGAGGTGCAGGGAGATGGGGTTTTTCCTTTGAGCCAAGTCTGGGGTAGCCAATAATTGCTAGTATTGCCTGACTAGTAATAACAGGATGAAAAGGTGAATACAACGTGAAAACTCTGATTAAATAAAGCGCATCCTCCCACCCTCGTTTTAAATGAGGAATTCTCCTCTTCCGCCCTCACCCAAGGGGCTGAGACAGCATCTGGCATCACAATACTAACATTTGTTTCATGATTTCCTCTTTACCGGGTACTCTGATACACAGCACTTATTAGGAATCAGTTTTCCTTTCTGCACTTTTTAAAATAAAAATCTGCTTTAGAATCTGTGGGCTGATTTTTTTCACTGGCTGTGACAATCGCGATCTGGACCCTTCCCCGGAAAAAGCGGAGTTCTCCCCCAGTTTTATTCCAGGCCTGTGCCACCTCCACTCCCTACGCGAAATTTGCCGTGACTCACATCTTGCAGATCCGTCGCCTCCCCACGCGCCCCCAACGCGCCAACCCCCGAAAACCCAACCCGAGCCCACAGCACGTCGTCATCCCGCCCAAGTCAGTCGACTTGGAGGTCTCAGGTCTGAGTCACACAGAAAGACCACCCTCGTCGGCACCCCCCCCACACACACAGTCCCTCACACCCCGACGCGCCGGCCGCCGGGCCTCTCCGCCTGACACACCAACGCCCGTCGCCTCTGCGTAACTTGTTATGCTCCAGCTCGAGCCCTTGACCCAAAAACCTCCGAGAAACGGAGAGCCGATGAGCCGTCCTCTGGCGGCCTTTGAAAGCTTTGTTATTGTTTGGGTTTGAATCGATACGCCCCTCCCCATCCTTCCTCCCTCGCGGCTCAACACCCAGCGCCCGCCTCCCCTCACGCCCCGCGCCCCTCCCCCTCCATTTTGGCGCCTTTTCCTTCCCGCCACGTCGTGGCGGCGTAGAGACCATTCTGACCGCGAGAGCCGGGCGGGGCGTGCGGCGATATGCAGATAAGTCGGCTTCTGGTTGGCTGGAGGCGCGCCGGTGGGGGCGGGGCCGGGGTGCGGCGACGGAGCGCGCGGGGCGGGGGCCAGGGGGAGTCGCCCTGTCCCGCCGCTTCCCCACCCCCTCTCCTCCCTTCGCTGGCCCCGCAGCCGCGCTCCCCGCCTAGGCCTCCAGGAGAGGCCCCGCCCCATCCCCACCCGCCCGCGCGCCCCCCTGTCGGCGCGCTCCGCCCCTTTACTCCTGGCGGCTGGGCGAGCCCGGCGTCTGCTGCAGCGGCCGCGGTGGCGGAGGAGGCCCGAGAGGACTTGGTGGCAGCGGCGGCGGTGGCGGGACCGGCAGCAGCAGCAGCAGCAGCAGCAGCAGCTACGAGCTCTCTGTGTCGCGGCATTGCCGCACGAGCCCTACGAGCCGTCAGTCTCACCGCCCTCGGCTCTGGCTGACCCAGCCCGCGGGTCCTCCAGCCGCCAGCCCCGGCAGCGCCCGCAGTTGTCCTCCGACTCGCCCTCGGCCTTCCGCGCCAGCCGCAGCCACAGCCGCAACGCCACCCGCAGCCTCAGCCCCAGCTGTAGGCACAGCCATCGGCACAACCCCAGCTCCAGCTCCTTCTGCAGTTCCTCCAGACACAGCCCCTGCGCCGACACCCTGGAGGTTGGGATGCTCCTGTCCAAAATTAACTCCCTTGCCCACCTGCGCACCGCGCCCTGCAACGACCTGCACTCCACCAAGCTGGCGCCGGGTGAGCAGCCCCCCAATCTGGGGATGGAGGTGGAGGTTGAACCCCCCAGGGTGGGATCTGGGGGCTCACGCGCTGGGCCAGCACTAAGTCCCCTGTGTTTCCTCCTTTACTAGGCAAGGAGAAGGAGCCCCTGGAGTCGCAATACCAGGTGGGCCCGCTACTGGGCAGCGGCGGCTTTGGCTCAGTCTACTCAGGCACCCGTGTCGCCGACAACTTGCCGGTGAGTGGGCGCCCCGCCGTGGGGAGGGAGCGCGGGGCTGGGGCCGCACGGGTGTTTTGCCCCCTTTGAAGGTACCTAACGGAGACTCTCCTGGGGTGATTTCCAGGTGGCCATCAAGCACGTGGAGAAGGACCGGATTTCCGACTGGGGAGAGCTGGTGAGTGCCCAGGAGGGAGCGATTCCCAGGGTGGGTGGGGTGAGGGGTGCCCTCCGACTCCCGCCCTAATGCAGCCACCTCGCCCCCGCAGCCCAATGGCACCCGAGTGCCCATGGAAGTGGTCCTGCTGAAGAAGGTGAGCTCAGGCTTCTCCGGCGTCATTAGGCTCCTGGACTGGTTCGAGAGGCCCGACAGTTTCGTCCTGATCCTGGAGCGGCCCGAGCCGGTGCAAGACCTCTTCGACTTTATCACGGAAAGGGGGGCCCTACAAGAAGAGCTGGCCCGCAGCTTCTTCTGGCAGGTGCTGGAGGCCGTGCGGCACTGCCACAACTGCGGAGTGCTCCACCGCGACATCAAGGACGAGAACATCCTCATCGACCTCAATCGCGGCGAGCTTAAGCTCATCGACTTCGGGTCGGGAGCGCTGCTCAAGGACACAGTCTATACGGATTTCGATGGTGAGCCAAGTCTGGGAGGGAGCTGCCCAGGTGACGGCCTGGCCTTGGAGGCCTCGGCCAGCTTCCCTCTCCGGCCCTTTGTAAAGGTCATCGGGCCGCCAGGCTCCGTGCTAACAGGGGTGGGGCGAAGAGAGCTTCCCAGCGTAGTAAACTCAGGGATTTCAAGCCAGCTGAACCCGTAATGTTTCTGGCATGACTTTATATTTTAAGTGGAATTCAGTGGGTTCCAGGCTTTCCCAATGAATAAGAGGTTGTGGGTAACCGGCCGTAGCCCAGATTTCTGAAGTCTGACCCAGTTTCCCAGCCAGTAAAAGGATGGGAGGGGGAAAGGGAGGAGAGAGCAGGAGAGATGAAAATTGATGCCAGTTTTGTAATTTTTGTTTTATAAAACTATAAGAGTTTTCTGTAAGGTAGTTTTTAGAGCCGCAGTATTTTGTCGTCTTTGATCTAGGAATGAAATGGATAAGGAATAGAAACAGTAGTTTCACTAAATAATTCATTATGTTGTTTTTTTGTTTTGTTTTGTTTTGGTGTTGTGCGGTGAGGGAGTCGGGAATGAATGTTGTGAAATAAGATCTCTTGCTGGTTTGAAAATTAGTTGGGTGTCTCCGCAGAGAGGATGAAAATCTATCCTAGGGAGGGGCTTGGAGCGGGTTCTTTCAGAAAAGATGGAATAGAGAGCCTGAGATCAAAGCAAAGTAGGGTGGGTCATCATCTAAGCGTCTTAACCTAACAAACGACACCCTTTCAAAACTTGTGACTGGGGCTTGTGGTTTGTGTTTATTTGCCCTTGGTGGATGCTGGGTTGGGCTGCATTTTTTTTGTATTTAACAGTTAATGGCTGGCGGGGTTCTCCCATGTTTTTTTTTTTTTTCTTTTAGTCTTTGCTGCCCCCTGGTGAGCACCAGGGGGATCGCCCCCACTTTTTTTTTTTTTTTACAACTCAAAGTTTGTAAACAGGAATCACGTGGTATGAAACCAGCTCTGCAGCTCCGTCTGCCTTTCTAGTGTGGGGAAGAAAGGGTGTGGGTGTCTTGCCTCTGCACTCAGCAGACTGGGGAGGAAGGCCTCCCAAAGGGCACCCCGACTTAGGATGTTGTGCAAGTTTACTCACCTAGATCTCATCTGAGATGAGAATGTCACTCCCGCTCCTTTAATACAGTCACTGGGCAGCCTTTAATACAGTTTGAGGATGGTCTGTGGGATACCTCCCTTGATTGTGCAGACATTCCTTCCTTCATCCCATTGTGGGTGGTCCTGCCACATACAGGCCTCAGGCGCCTGGGTTGTTTGTTTCTTGGAGCAGTTTGTAAAGAAATTCATTTTTCGGTCTGGGCTGGTACAGAGGTTGGTAATGTTTTGGGTTGGAGAGATGCCTTAAGCTGCCTAGCCACTCCTTTTAGCCTGGGGAGAAAATGGAGTTCACCCAGTTCCTGAGAGAAGGGGCGTGGTGCTTTTTTTAAGAGTTACTCAGCTTACCACTTGGTTGCTTGTGCTTTATTTTTGCCAAAAGTGGGTTTTCCTTTTCTCCCGCCTCACAGGGACCCGAGTTTATAGTCCTCCAGAGTGGATCCGCTACCATCGCTACCATGGAAGGTCGGCGGCTGTCTGGTCTCTAGGGATTCTGCTGTACGATATGGTCTGTGGAGATATTCCTTTTGAGCACGATGAGGAGATCATCAGGGGCCAAGTTTTCTTCAGGCAGAGGGTCTCTTCAGGTAACTTCTGGAAAGCTCCTTATTGAGAAAAGCAGGAATCACAAGGTTGTTAGTCCTTGGAGACTTTGAATTCTGGAGAGCTTCACTCTCCAGGAGATGCCAACTGATCTTTAGCTTAGTAGAACCCTAGGCCAGTGATTGACCCTCGAGACTGAGCCCTGGGAATCGAATGGTTTGAATTTGAGCATTCCTTAGGAGGTCATAGGAAGAGCAAGTGTGAGAATATTAAGAAGAAAAGACCATTTAGTTTCACTGAAATGTTTTTTAAAGTACCAACAGAGTCATCTTCAACTCCTGGCTATCTTGCTGGCAAGTGAAAAGTTAAAGTCTCTCTGAGCCTTCTCTCTTAAGGCTGGTTCTAAATATTGCGGTTCCAGTGACCTCATTGTGGGTGGTGTTCATATTTGTAAGTTGGTAGGTGAATTGAATCACCTCATCATGTTCAGTGATGTTTCATCAAAATCATTTGTCATCATTCTTTCTTTTTCTGTTGAGTGGGTGTCGTGGGAAATGCCCCACTTATTGAAGTTTGAAAACCACAGGTTTAAGAGGGGACCTGGTGTTTTTAGCTAAAAGCAAACTGGAGGATCCAGATGGAAATTAAAGAATATGAGTTCTAGAAAGTATGAGATCTCTATTGGACTCCAGATTTGTGGGCCCCTGGGAAGCAAATTGGGAAGATCTTTGCATTACAAAAACAAGTTGAGTCATCATAACCTCTCTTTTTACAGAGTGTCAGCATCTCATTAGATGGTGCTTGGCCCTGAGACCATCAGATCGGCCATCCTTTGAAGAAATCCAGAATCATCCATGGATGCAAGATGTCCTCCTGCCCCAGGAAACCGCTGAGATCCATCTCCACAGCCTGTTGCCAGGGCCCAGCAAATAGCTTTTCCAGTAGGTCCTCCCCTTCTGTCAGATGCTCCAGGGAGGGGAACCTTCTGTTTCCAGCTTCCCGAGTACCAGTGACACTTCTTGCCGAGCAGGATAGTGCTTGATACAGAAACAACATTTACAACTCATTCCAGACCCCAGGCCCCTGGAGGATACCTCCTAATGGGGGAAGAGACTCACTCCCGGCATCCTAGGCCTCAACTCCTCGTAGATGCTCTCTCTATAGGTGTCCAGCCAGCATTGCTGGACTCTGCACAATCCCGGGGTGGGGGGTGGGAGTGGGTCAGAACCCTGCCATGGAACTGTTCCCTTCATCACGAGTTCTGCTGAATGCCGCGATGGGTTGGGTAGGGGGAAAACGGGTTGGGGTGGGATAGGACTAGCACCATTTTAAGTCCCTGTCACCTCTTCCGACTCTTCTGAGTGCCTTCTGTGGGGACTCCGGCTGTGCTGGGAGAAATACTTGAACTTGCCTCTTTTACCTGCTGCTTCTCTAAAAATCTGCCTGGGTTTGGTTCCCTATTTTTCTCTCCTTCCCCCTTACTCCCATCCTTCATATGAAAGGTGCCATGGAAGAGGCTACAGGGCCAAATGCTGAGCCACCTGCCCTTTTTCTGCCTCCTTTAGTAAAACTTCGAGTGAACTGGTCTTCCTTTTCGGTTTTTACTTAACTGTTTCAAAGCCAAGACCTCACACACAAAAAATGCACAAACAATGCAAATCAACAGAAAAACTGTAAATGTGTGTACAGTTGGCATGGTAGTGTACAAAAGGATTGTAGTTGATCTAATTTTTTAAAATTTTGCCTTTAAGTTATTTTACCTTTTTTTTTTTTTTTGAAAGATGCGCATTCTAACCTGGAGGTCAACATTATGTATTTATTTATTTATTTATTTGGTTCCCTTCTAGCTCCAAGCTTCCACGGCTGCCGCCATAGTTTTCTTTCTTTCTTTTCTCCTCTGACTTGGGGACCTTTTGGGGAGGGTCGCAAAACTTGCTCTGTTCTTAGGGTGATGGGACTCAGGCGGGACAGCTACTGCAGCTCCCCGAGTGCTGCAGGGGCCCCTCGCGCCTGCTTACCCAAGTGGGCATGGGTTCCGTGGGTGATGGGGGAGGGGCGTTGCTGACTTGTGTATATAGGATAGATTTATGAAAACCAGTTCTGGATGGTGTGCCTTCCGGATCCTCTCTGGGGCTGTGTTTTGAGCAGCATGTAGCCTGCTGGTTTTATGAGTGAAATACTGTACAGGGGAATAAAAGAGATCTTATTTTTTTTTTTTATACTTGGCGTTTTTTGAATAAAAACTTTTTGTCGTAATGTGGTTTCTAAGTGTTGTCAATACAGAGACATGCTAACGTGCATTTATTGACCATTGGTACATGCCAAAGTCCTATCCTAGGCAGAAAAAGGGAACTTTCAGTCTAAATGGTTCCCTTCATTCAATAAGACTTCTGGGATAGTTACTTTTCTGAAATGAATATATGGCCAAAGGGTTGGGAGCCAATCTTGTGTGGACAAGATTTGGCCTGAGGGGCCCAATGAAATCCTCTTAATGTAAATTATAGAGATTCATTAATTTAACACATGTGGCTATTTTTCCAGTCATGCTGGTCACATTTCATGAAATAGCCACTTAGGACTACCTAGTGGTCCTGGAACTATAGTGTTTCCATCATTGCAGGAAGTTCTCTTGGACAGAGCTGATCTAGAGATATCAAATGCCCCAGTTGCTAAACAGTTGCTTTTTCTGTCTCCCACTAGTAAAATTTTGAGCATGAACTCTTGGTACATGTTAAATATTGAAAAACTATATGTACCTGTATTACTCTTATTTACTGATTCAAGATTCTTTCATCTTTAGTGTGGAGTTTAGTCATAATACTGAATGGATGGAAATGTGTCTTTTTTCACTTAAGCAGACAGGGTTTACCTGTCCTATGCGCTTGTCAGGTTTATAAAGGGAGAAGGAGAAATGTTAGCTCTGCCACTCTAACTGGTTGTGCTGGGATAATTAGTATTTTTAATCTGTGGTTTCTTTGCAGGAATCTGTTTAAGCCCCTTGTTCTTTTTGTGAGTTTAAACTGGATGGTAGAATTCATGAATCCATTTAGTACACATGGCCTGAATATATCCTGATATGCTGAAAGCACACTCAGTTTGCATATTAAGTATTAGCAAATGTTGGTTTCTTGTTTCTTATAAACAGCAGCAATTCTAACATTCTTCCCTGGGGGTCATCTTGACCTCTCCTTTGTGTGTGCACACTCTTTCTCGGACACTGGCCAGGATGCTATCTTGTCAGGTTGCTTGAGGGTTCAGGCTGCGATACTCCTCACTATTATCTACCCTTAAGCTTGGACTAGATTCCAAATGTTAGCTCAGCCACCATGTGTTGCGGGAAAGGAAGGAAGGATTTCTTGGTTCTGGGGGCTGATAGAAAATTTCTGAGTTCCCCTTTTCCCTTTCCTCACTCCCCCTTGACAAACACACACATTCCTCAGTGTGTGTGTGAGGATTGCATGTTTCGGTAAAATTGACATGTGAACAATTAAGTTGTTCCAAACTCAAACTTCTAATGAAATCTAGCAAAGCCTCATCCTTCTGTCTTGAAGTCAGTTTCTGGCAGTTTTCCTATCTGTTGAGACTACTTGGGGTGATGGAAGACGGGGGTTATATGGGAAGGGTAAAAGATCCTATTTAGTCTTTTTAAGGATACTTTAAAATCTAGTGTGGAATGGGAGTCAGATAACTAATGACTGGCCACAGGAATATGGAGAGCAATGATTATGAGCATAGCCTTGGGAATCCACCTCGGGCTTTGGTCCTATCACCATTACCTGGATGTCTTGGGCAAGTTGTCACACACTTTGAGACTAATCTCTAAATAGAGATATTTCTTGATTGGATTGTTAGGAAGATCTAGTTAAATAATGGGAAGATTGAGTTAAATAACAGGTGTACTTCCATGCAAACAAATACTATCTCCTACTTACTATATCTATCTATCTATCTATCTATCTATCTATCTATCTATCTATCTATCATCTATCTATATGTAGTGTGTGTGTGTGTGTGTGTGTGTGTGTGTGTGTAGTAAGTACTAAGAAGTACAGGTCAGTAAATTCCCAGAGTCAGGTTAGTGGTTAGGTCTGCAGAGGAGAAAGGGAGGTTGATATTTGGGGAGGGGTATCTATACAGGCCCCTTCAATTGTTTGTGCAATGCTTTATTTCACAAGCCAAATGGTGAAGACTAAGGGGTTTGCATTATCCTTTATAGCTTTTAGGTTGTCTTGAATATTTCATGATAAAAATTTAAAGGTAATTTACAAATTTATACTTATCACATAGGCAGCAGATAGAGTTATTACCGCCCTTGGCTGAAGTGATCTGGGAAGGCTTCAAAGAGGAGCCAACATTTCAACTGGATTTGAAGGATGAGCCTCAGTTTGTTCACCTGTAAACTGAACATGCAGATAGAGCAGAGAAATCAGAGGGGCTAATGTTTTTCCCCACATTAGGTCAGGGATCAGTACACTACAGCCTGTTGACCAAGTCTGGCACACCACCTGGTTTTGTATGGCCTGCAAACCAAGACTAGGTTTTACCTTTTGGGATGGTAGAAAAAATTCAGATGAAGAATAATGTTTTCTAACACATAAATATATAAAATTCAATCGCCATTGTTCGTAAATAAAGTTCATCCATTTCTGAATTGTTTATGGCTGCTTTAGTGCTGCAGTAGCAGAGTTAAATAGTTGCAATAGGGATCTTATGGCTGGCAAAGCCAAAAATATTTACTATGTGGCCCTTTACAGAAAAATTTGCTAACCCCTGCACTAGACCATAGTCTCTTTGATTCATTTGCTTCTTTCTTTACACTTAGCAATTGTAGCTAACACTCATTCAGTATCTACTGTGTACCCAGCTTTGCATGTATTAACTTACTTAATTGTACAACAAGTCTCTATGAGGTAGATGCTATTATTTATCCCTATTTTACAGACGGGGGAGACTGAGGTACAGAGCAGTAAGTTCCAAGGTCAAAGGTCACATACCTAAGAAGTGGCCAGGTCAGAATTGGACCCAAGCAATCCATGCTCATTATTACTCTGGTAAATTGCTTCTTAATAAACAGTTTGTGTGGATTAGTCATCTCAAGATTCCTTCAGGGACCAGGTCTGGAGGTCAGGGAAGTTAGTCCCCAGACTCCAGGGGAGTCGGGTAAGCAGGTCTATTCTGTGGAAACAGTCGTTATTGGCTCTTGTGAGCTGCCCTTTACTTGGGCCTGGGTGGGGAGCAAGAGTTGGAGGCAGTAAAGGGAGGAGAAAGAGGACAAGGGGGAGGGGTGGTAAGGGGTGGAGCTAGGGCATATTTCTTGTAAATGTTGCTCAGCTCCCTCAACTGCTCTGCTGGGTTCTTAGAAACCCTTACCACAAAGGACCTATCGAGAATAGTGTTATAGCAGATATGGCCTCATCCCCCAGTTCATTTCCTGCCCAGCCTTGCGCTAGTAACCCCGATTGCCAAGAGCAAGGTTACAGTGACCCCTCAGCATTGCTGTGGGAGGAAGTGCAAAAATAAGCAGAACTAGGGTCAAGCTAAGAGGGCAGTCTTTCTTTTTATTTATTGTAACAGGACTTCCGATGTACAGAATTGGATTAATCATAATCCTTGGTTCCTAATATATTCTCATCACTGGTCCAAGCATGGCCTGCTGTTATTACATTAGATGGTTAACTTACTGCCCAACTCAAGAAGCAGACATTGACAATGACATCTGGCTTTCTACATGACCTTCTCTTAGTCCATTCCTTGCCTCTCTCAGATATAACCTGCTGTCCTAAATTTCGTGTTTAGCATTCTCTTACATGTCTTTGAAAATTTTTATTTTATAGGAATAGAGCGTTTGGTTTTAGTTGTTCTTAAAGTTTATAAAGGATATCGTGCATGTACATAGTGATCTGGAACTTGCTCTCTTGACTCAACATTATGTTTTACAGATTCATGCACGTTGTAGCACTTGGTCCATTCTGTCTAGAATATTTTATTGTATGGACAGATATTTAGGCTGTGGCCAGGAGAGGCTGGTCTTTAGGATTCCCCTGGGTTAAATTGCTTAGGAGGTCAGGTTGCACAGAAAAGTGTAGCTCTTGCCCAATACCCCAGGGCTCCCCCTGGGAACATGTAGCCATTCTATATTAATCTGTGAAGCACCTGCTATGCACCAGACACCCTGCTGTAAACACTGAGAACTCCTTTTTTATGTGCAAGTAGACAGAACCAGGCTTTTCTCATCTGCCCCCTTCAGGGTTCAATGTGTTGCCAGCAAAGACAATTGTCACAGCAAAGCAAAGATCCGATTGCATGGGCTCCCAGCGAGATCTACGGAGCTGGCAGTGACTACTGTTTACATGCTGTGATGTGGGAGTGTTGGGTGGTGTATGTGTAGTGTGCGTCTAGTGTGGTGTAGCAATGATGATATGGTGTGAGGGTGTGTGTATGTGTACACATATTGTATCTTTGGTGTGTGTGGTGAAGCATGGTATATACATGTTTATGTGTGTATTTGTGTGCACAGATAGTACAGTTGGTGTGGGTATTGTATACGGGTATGTATGTATATGGGCTGCTGGACATACACACTCAGTCTGAGTTACTACCTGCTTACCCCATCTGGACTGAAGAGTCCTATTTCTTCACTCAGAGGTTTGGCTGCCTCCTTTTCCTACCTCTGCTCTGATTCCCTTCTCTGCCCCACTCCCTTTTCTCACCTCTTCATCTCTTATCTTCTTCCTGATCTCCAACTCAGATCTCTCCTTCCATAACCACCCACCCAATTCCCTTCATTCCTCTTCCCAGTTCCTCCTCCAGTTGGCCCATAGACCCGTGAGACCTCATCTTTATATGACCTTTCAATCTCATACAACTGTTGGCTCCTCCCTCCTTCTTGAAACACCTCCCCTGGTGTCATGACCCTTGGTTTACCTTCACCTTCTCTGCCTCTTAGGCCATTTCCTCTACCTCACTTGCCTTTTAAACTCAGGTGTTCTTTCTCTTCCTCAGCCTAAGCTGGCTAGCAGGAAGCAGATGGCAGTCTCAGATTGGATAAAGTGAGGAGAATGTGAAAAAGAACTATTTACAAAGGTGTGGGGCAGGTGTTGGGAAACCACCCAGGGCAGCGCTATACCCTGGGGCCAGCAACAATAGGAGCTGTTACCTCTCTCACCTGAGAGGCAGAAGAGGGAGCAGGCAGTGGAATCATGTAGGTGTGGAGAAGCTACTTGATGGTGACCTTCATCCCAGAGAAGCAGTCAGCCTGTGCTAACAGCACTTAGGGGGAGCCAGAGAAATAAATACCTTGGCCTCTCTCTTTTCTCACCCTCTTATCTTCTACCAGGGCCTCTTATAGGCTGAACCCAACTGGAAGTCAGAGGAAGGGAGTCTAGTGTGATGCAGTCTGAACAGGTCAGCCTCTTGGGGGCTGCAGATGGAGAAGGGCGGGGAGTGGCTCTGGAGAGGCAAAGAGAAGAAACTGGGCACAGTTGCTGCAGGATTCTGCCTTTTCTCCGGCTTCACTGACCATCTTCTCCCAGATGATTCCCTTACCTCCAGTACAGATCTCTCTCCTGAGCTCCAGTTCAAGAGCCTTCTAGATCCTGCTGCCCAGGGTCCCCAGGAATTCAGTAATTGAATATCACTTGTGTGCCTACGGGAAAGTTATTGAGGCCTCCTCAACCCCTGAATACCTCCTGCACCACAGCTTACTTCTCAGTTCCACTTGAAGTTCCCAAGAGGTACAGATGCTCACATATTTTCCAAGTGCAAATAATTTTTTTTAAAAATGACACATGCCTTTTAGCAAAAATAATGATATAACATGAATTAAAGTTATGTGATGTAATGCTACCATACCAGAAATACTTAGCATATCCATATATCTATAATATTTGTACATACACACATATTTTCTCTATATAATTTTACAGAACAGAGCTCATTTTTTTGTAATCGATCTCACACACTTAATGTGCTATTGAAATGTTTTTATTTCAAGAACTATGGATAAGCATAATCATTTTGTTATGGCCATAATACAGATGTATATTATTAATTCACATAATTTCCAAATTTTTTACCACTGTATATGAAATAGTCTGTTACCAGACAGAGCTTTGGGCAGAGAACAATTGTTGCCTATGCCAATATCCATTCTCTTTTTCTTCCTTGGTAACAGAACCTCTGGTTTTTAGCTGGTCATATACATGGCTTTCCTGAAGAAGACAGACTAAATTCTCCAGATTCCCATGCAGCTAGCTGTGGACATATGACCAAGTTACACCCAATGAAATGTAAGTAAAAGTGTTGTGGGAGCAGATAGGTTCCAGGGAACAAGTGGTAGCCATCTTTGACCCTGAGAGGGAAGAGGGAATTCTCTAAGAGGGTGATGAAGGTGGTGGGGAAATATGCTGAGTGGACAAACGTGAAAAGTTCCCTCAGGCTAGTCCATCCATTCAAGCCCTCATCACTATCACCCTGTTTGTGACAAGCTTTTATTATTTTACCAGAAAAATACTTTCTCCCTTTAAGTTAGTGATTTTGGGGAAGTGTGTGGCATGTTTCATTATACTTTCATTGTATCTTTGTTACCACATCTGCCCTCTCATGCCCCCCATGACACATCTCTCCAATTTTATAGTACAAGTCAGTTAAAAAGTGAGAGACGATATCAAGCCAATTCTCATTTATTTACAATCAATCCATGGGGAAAATTATATGGTTATATGAAAAATATAACATTAAAAATAACTTAAAATGTATATTTGACTCTGAAACATATTTCTAAATCCAACACATTTTCACTGATGGAGAAAAGAAGGGAATTAATACTTTTTAAAAAACTAACTTTATTGAGGGATAATTATATAGGCTAAATAACACCCATTTTTAGCACACAATTTGATGTGTTTTGACAATTGTACACACCTGTGTAACCACTACCTCTATCAAGATATAGAACATTTCCACCACCCCCAAAGTTTCCCATGTTTCTGTGCAATCTTCCCATCCCACCCCCACTAGCCCCAGCCAACCACTGATCTACTTTCTGTCACTATAGATTAGTTTTGCCTATTCTAGAATTTTATTTAAATGGTGTGATACAGCATGTGAGAATGACCATTTATGGGTGCCTAGCATGTGACATACTTTACAAGTGTATAATCATTTCCCTTTTAAAGATGAGAAAGCCAAGACTCAGAAATTCAAAAATTTACCAAGGTCACATGGCTAGTAAATGGCAGAGTAAGTTTATCTGTCTCCAAGTTCAGGGTCTTTCTTTATATGCCACACTGTTGCTGTCCTTGGTTTTGCGTAGGCATGAAAAGATGAATATATTAGGGGCAGATGTAAGGTCAAGGTATACAATCTTATGAAAAGGCAAGAGTAAGACACATGGAACACCTGGAGAAAAGACAAAAGGATAAATAATAAAATGTTAAAATAAATTGTAACCAATCACCAAAAATATGTCCTCTGCTTTGTACAAACAAACAGCTGTTGGAGGCCTAAGAAGAGAACTTTGGCTGATGGTGTCACAACAGGTTCTCAGGGGACAGGATTACCTAGCACCCTAGGCATTGACTTCAGACAAAATCACGAAGCTAGGCTGGGAAAATCTGACTCAGAGGGGGCCAGATCTCAGGTCTCCTTTTCTGTCCAGTATTAGAATCTGAAGTTTAGAAAATCATAGTTTAGTCAGGAAAACACAGACTTAATTCCCAAATTCCACAACAGTAGCACTATTAGGGAAGCTGGGGACACTTCAAGGAGTTTAAGGACAAGTAAAAAGAACAGACAATTCTCTAGGCTCTATAGGGTTGTGTTTCAAAAGTTTGTTTGTGTATCATTTGTTTGAAATTCAACACATCTTTCCAGAGAAACTGCATTACAGATGGAGGTTGGGCTCTCAGATCTTCACTCAAATGCTGAGTTAACACATGAGGTGGCTGAAATACTATACCACTGCTATGAAAACAATACCGCAGCAGTTCTAGAACTCAGACAAAACAGCGGATTGTGGACTCATAGGCAGCTTGAGCTGTTGTCTAGACCTCCCTCCTACCTGGTACAGGATTCGCCTCCACCATATCCCTGTCCATTGGCATTCTGCCTTTGCCAAGACCATCCCCCTTGCAAGATAGAAAATTCTTCCTCATTTCAAGCTGAAGTTTGTCTTCTGCTGCCTTCACTTCCTTGGTCCCTAGCTCTACTCTCTGACTCCACATGAATCTGATCACTCTCTCATGTGACAGGTCTTCAAGAGTTTATGGGTGTTTGTTTTACTATTTTTTTAAATCAAATTTCTGCACATTTGAAATTTTTCATAATAAAAAATTGCAGGAAATTTGTGGAAACAAACCTCAAGTGTCTCGCTGAAACTGGTGAAGATCGAGTATAGTAATCAGGAAAAATTATATTGACCTACTTGAAAAAAATGTGACCACAAAATACCCAGCGAATCAGACATCTGTCGGGTGAGAAAACGGCAGAAGAGCCAGCCAACTCCTACACTGGGATGACTGATAGATGCCTAAGACAAACTTTTTTTCTAGGTTGTTGTAAGGACTGTTTGAGACCATGTCAAAGAAAGTATAGGGTGGGCCAGGCACATAGAAAGTGTTACTAAATACAGTCGATTCTTGTTGTTCCTGGTAGTTACTACTGAACTACTGCTGCTCCTGGGGGAAAGATAGGGTTAGGTTCCTGTGAGCCTTTGGTCACAAATAATTTATGTGAATTTCTGTCTAAGGACATCTTAGTTAATATATATATGGTAAGTCCTTACTTTACATCACCGATAGGTTCTGAAACAAAGGTAAATGACATATAAAATAAAACAATTTTACCATAGGCTAATGATATAAACAAAAGTTCCTACGGCTTCTCATCAACATTATAACAAAATGACGTTGGACAAAACAATGTTATTCAAGGACCTACTGTGTTGTTGACTCATTCACATTGAACTCATGGCCAACAGCCTTATAACTCGTGTCCAAGGGACGTTTACTTAACATGTGTGTTTTCTCCGTAAATCATGTCATAGCCTTCTTGCACTTAGGAACACTAGACAGCACTTCAGCACTACATTTGGGGGAAGTTTTTAATCAGCAAAGTCACTAACAAAAATCATAAAAATATAAAAAACCTAACAATAAATATATTACCAAAGGACACTTCTTTACAGTATAAGAGCTGAAATAAGAAGGCTTCGTTCCACCTTGTTCCATGCAGCAATGTTGGGCGAGTCATGCATGTTGGGTGACTCGAAATTTTGGTGCTTTGCACATATCTTCAGTGACCATGAAAGCACTGTGACTACTGATTTTGGGGTCACAAATAAGTTTCAGTAAGAAGGCAAATTCACAAATACAGAATCCATGAATAATAAACACAATGGTTATTGGTGATTAAAGAGGGTTTGTTTTTTTTTTTAAACCTTTCTTTCATATACTTTATTTCTTTGGAAAATCATGAGGTAAGCAACATATATGGTCTTATCCCCATTTTTTTAGATGTTGAGGGTGACAAGACTGTCGAGTGGCAGAAACTAGACCAAAACCAGGACTTTAACCTTCTGTTCCAGGACTTGTCCACAAGTGGATTTGAGTTCCAGTTACCACAAAGTATAATTACTCAAGCCTACTTAACTGATACTCATTTTGAAATCTTCATATTTCCAGTCATCTAGACACTCAGTTAAGGAAGTAATTTTTTTACATAACTATTTATTCATATCAGTATAGATTCATGGACATTGATTTAATTCTGTGAGTTATAAAATCCAATACTATTGTTACTTATTTTGTTGCTCAAATTGTTTCAGCTTTGGCCATTGAGTCAGTTCCTGTGTCTTTTCCATGAGCTCCCATCTTTTTCTGAGCACTTTCCTACTTCTGCCACCACAAGATGCTCCAGCCTCATCCTGTATTTTCCCCCTCTAGCCCAGACTCAACCACTTCTCCAAAGTACTTTGGGTCCTTTAACTGAAGAATGGTGTTTAAAAACCAAATCTGGGCTCTAGTGTGCTCATTTTTCCTAGGGTATCATTGTTTCCACACCCTCTCTGGGATCAGAGCTAGGAAATGTGTATATATACTGATCCATGCATGAACACAGGTCTATATTTACTTCTGTATCTATTCATGATACCAGTTAAGGAGCTTTTTATGAAGGTTATTCCTTTGTCTTTACAACGTAGTATGTAGTGGTTCACAAAGAATACTTGTTGAACTGAATTGAACTAATTAGAAAATTAGGGGAACAATGTGATGCAGAAAAGTGTTTAAGGATCGAAAGAGCAAGATAAATGAAATCTTTGTCAATGGGTGACATTGAAGGGGCCTGGTCTTGTATTTGAAATGAAGGTGCAAAGACCAGCTCTTGCCACTTAGCCCCAGGACCTTGAATGAGTTACCTAACCTCTGTGAGCCTAAGTTTCCTCATCCATAAGAAGCACTAACTGGGCTAAACAATTGTGATTCCTTTCAGCCTGAGAGGCCAATCTGATCACACCACTCACTTGCTTTAAACATCTTTTAAGGACAGGCAGTTTCTCCATTATTTTTTTTACAGTGTGACCTGGTGTGTGTCTGTGTGTGTGTGTGTGTGTGTGTGTGTGTGTAAACACATATATACAAACATGCACATATGTACATAAACACATATATATAAGTGTGTTTGTGTGTGTATGTGTGTGTATTAAGGATTGATCTGAGATAATGTAACAGAAACGTAAGTGTGTGTCAAATAAAATAGCAGTTAACTTCCCTTTCACATAATTTGACTTCTCCTTTATAGTCTGGAGGTGAGGTGTGCTTTTCAAGGCTCTAACACCAGCAATACACCAGAGCCCAAGGTGACTGCTTCAGTTTCTACCATCATGTCTGTGTCCCAGCCAGTGGGAAAAGGGAAAGATACAAAGGAGTGTATGCCATTCCTTTTAGAAGCATGATCCAGAAATGGCACACACCACTGGTGCTCACACTCATTTGGCCAGAACTCAGTCACATAGCCACACCTGACTGCAAAAGAGGCTGGAAAATGTAGTTTCTAGCTAGGCAGCCACGTGCCAACACTTGGGGATTTGATTATTAAAATGAAGAAAAGGAGCATGGATTGATGGAAAACTTGCCATATCTGCTACAATATATATAACTGAAACAACATTTTCACAAATGGTACTTAATACAAAAACTATTATATCTAATTTTAGTCTATTCCATTCAATACCCTTTTCATTTTGTAAAATATTGGTCTTTACCTATCAAATTGACTTCATACTCAAATGGGTTACAGCTCTCATGTTGAAAAGCACTTTCCCAGAGCGAATTGCAAATTCCTCCTTTGGCACAACATGGTGGTCTCTTTAAGACATGGCTGCTGCTCGGTCTGCAACCTTCTTGCTGGCTGCTGCCCACCACCACTGCAGAACTCACTGAGCTCCCAATTCCTAGACGTACTGTCATATTCTCCAGCTTCTTGTCTTTGTACTCACTCTTTCCTCCATCTTGGATGCCTTCTGCCCATCTTTATTGCTGAAAGTCCAGTTTGTGTGTCTCCTCCTCTAAGAACCCTTCTCTTACTGTAAGTCATCTGCAGAATTGATCCACTGCTTGGTGCTGAACCCCTTATTATGCTGAATTCCATATGCCAGTTAATGTTCTTAGCTGTCAGCTTCCCCTCCTATTCTATGAGCCCCTCAAGGGCCAGAAAGCAGGTCTCATTCATCTTTGTGTCACCAGCACCTTTCTCAAGGCCCAGCATAAATTCTAGGTCCAAAGTGTGCTTGCTGAGTTGACCAGAAGATAGGCGAAGAGGGAAGGCCTGCCTTAATTCCCTCAGGCAGAGTCACATCTGCTTTGCTCTCCTAATGCTTTCCTTGAGCCTTATACACTGCCTAGTTGTGATTAACGTTAGGGGCCCTGGAGCCAGTCCGTCTGGGTTCAAATTCCAGCAGTGCCACTTTATGTGTGACTCTAGAGTAACTTAACCTTCCTGGGCCTCAGCTGTAATGGGGAAAATAATACAGTTTATTTCATAGCATTGTAGTGAGAATTAAACTAACTCATTCATTTGGAACAGTACCTAGTAAACACTCAATATGCACTAGTTGTTATGGTCTATCTATATATTTCTTCCCACTAGACCATTAGCACCTGGAGGGAAGAGTTTTATCTCCCTTGATGCTTTTTGTACAGGCCTTGCTCATTGTAGCCCTCCATAAATGTAGACTTTAATTGGCAAGTCACCTGGAAGTCCAGGCCAGTATCATTTCCATATCTGGTTAGCCTGTGGGAATTGCAACAAAAGGCAGGCCAGTGAACATCTAGCCAAGTGTAACCTACTCAGGGAGAGACAGCCAGAGGAAACCATGCCTGCCACATCTACTCAAGTTCTTTGAGAGATTCAACAAGCATGACGGACAAAGGGAAACTTGTAGACTTGTTTATTAAGAGTGCCAACAATTCTTTGACCAAGTTTGAACTACCCTGAGGTAATGAGAGGAGATGTTTTCTTATGAATAGGGAGATGGCTCTGCCCTGTGAAACAGAGGGTAGGGTTAGACAGGTACTTCTCTGTTTAATGGTGCGGTGTCCCAAAGGTGAGAGCTGTGTCTCCCAAACCCTCGTACAGCTGAGGACCAGCTTCAGGAAAACAGAGACCACTCCAGGTATTTGAGGCAGACAGGGATTAGATATAAGGAATTAATTCTTTCAAAAGAGGCTTTGTGTTGGGCCTCTGGGCATGACTCCTGGATGACACTGCTGAACTTGCCTGCCAGGAGACTTACTGCCACTGTCCCCCTCAGGAAAGTAGGGGCCAGAAGGTCACCTTTGGAAGGAACTGTTGGTTTCTGGAAAACATCACCACAACAGCAACCCAGGGATCAGAAAGCTACGGCTGCCCACAAAGTTAGTGGCTAAACACTGGAACGTTGCTGTAGAGAAACATGGTGACTCAATGGCCTTCGCTTCAGTTCTGCCTTCCCAAATTCACACTGTATATCCAGACTCCAGGATCCAGCTACAGGGGAGTCTAGAATATTTGATTTTAGCATTCCACTCTGAGACACAGGGAAGAACATCAGAAGGGTCGTAAGGGGTGCTGGACCAGTCAATCCACCATATTCCCCATGCTCTCACTCACTGTGGTCCAGTCACTGGCTTTCTGACTGTTCTTTGAACACAACAAACTTATTCCCCTGGTTTGGAACTTTGCATTTGCTGTTCCCTCTACTTGGAATGCCCTTCCCACATATTTTCCCAGTCCTCTTAAGCACCATGTCCCCAGAGAGACATTTCTTACCCAGAGGCCTCCTAGATGCCCCTCTCCCCTAGGTTTTGGGCCTGTTCCTGAAATAATCAATCACAAAGATGGAGTTATTAGGAATAGCTAAATCTCATTATCTGGGATAAAACTCTATTATATCACTTTGTTTCATTTTCTTCTTCATACCTGTCACTAGCTGAAATTATGATATATACTTATATGTCCACTTGCTTATCACTTGTCTTCCCTGTTTAGAATGTAAGTTTCATGAGAGGAGGAGCTTTACCTGTTTTCTCCACATCTGTAGCTCCAATATCTAGAATGGGGTCTGATGTATATGTAGTATGTGCTCAGTAAACATTTGTTTAATGAAACATGGAGAAATAGAGATAACATAGCACTTTGGAGTTACCTCTGTTACTTGATTTATTATATAATATTGTAATTACTCCCTCATAGGCTCCCTTCTTGACTCGGGGCCACAACTGCATCTGGTTTTTTATTTTTGCTTCACTTCATACTATAATGGCCAGTGAATAGTTGATAAGTCATGTATTTGATGTCTTCATTCATTTGATGAATAAATAAATGAAAGGAAGAAAGAAGACATGAATGCACATGTTTAGGAAGCATAGGTGTGTTTCCAGAATGTCAGAAGGGGATGATGGGGGGGGGGTGATTATTGTAAACAGGTGATTAAATACTAAATAAAGTCATCTCGATCAGGCCAGAAAATGCAAGAAATCCTTGGATCGGAAGGTGGGGCAGGTGGGGTTGGACTGAGGTTAGGGTAGCTGGCAGCAAGTTCAACGTGGGCAAAGGAAGATACAGGGAGCTGGGGATACTTGAAAAAGTGCTGCCAACCATTTATTTGCAGAAGTGATAGGATCTCTAGTTGCTTGGCACTTCTTACAACTCCCAATCTCTCTAAAAGGGATCCTTTGTGCCCTTAAAAACTCTGTTTGAGAAGCAAGACAGCTTCAAGTTTCATTCTCCACTTCATTCATAAAATACATCTTGACACTGTCATGCTCTTGGGATGAGAGAAAAACCAAACATCTCCTTTTAAATAAGATGCATTCTCATGTTGCCCCTCATGGGACATATTTCTGAAGGGAAAAGGCAGCCTTAGTGGAAGGTAGAATGAGATTTCAGAAGAAATTTTTACCTTTTTACATCTTTAATATGTAAGTTATTTCTGATAATCACCAAATAATTGTTTAACTCACCTTTTACATATATACAAACATGCAAACACACATGTATGCAAATACACAAATATGATATACACAAATATAAACATTCACAGACACAAACACAGATACGCAAAAACACAATCACATGTACACACAAACACACACAAAACCTTTGTTTATGAAACAAAATTAATAGAATCTAAAGGTGCTTGTAAAGCCCATTTACCAGGAAGAAAATTATAATTCATTTATGGAAAAAAAAAATTTAAGCATTTAAACAACATTCTATTTTACTAACAACTGCTGAAGGGACGAAAGACAAGGGGAAGGAAGCTGAGAAGGGTTTTATGAGCAGCTTGCCCATGCGAAAGGCTGTTTGGAGACTCAAGAGCTTAGCCTGTTGTCTCCATGACAGCCTCACCCAGGGGCAGGATCTCAGGGGCCTTCGTTAACCACTTGTTGGATAAGCAAGTTGATTGGGGAAAGAAAAGCAAAGCCTTAGGCCATATGTACAGACCAATAGTCAGATAAGACCAAAGCAGGGGAAAAAGGGCTCCAAAGGCTGAGAATATTAGCAACCAATGTGGGGAGTTTTGGGGGACAAGAAGAGGAAATGGAGACCTGAGACTGTGAGGAAAAAAGTAAAACAGGCAAACATTTATACATCTTGAAACCAGTGGGGAGAAGTCAAAACAGAATGAAATCCGTCTTCTGTGGGACATGGCTACTAGAAGAAATTTGGAGTTCCAGGTAATAGCAGTGAGGTGGGAAAGATGCTCAAAATATTCAGTGGTATATACTGAAAAAAGCAAGAGCCTCCCGGAGCAGCCAGCAGAGGCCGTGGGAAAAGGAGAGACCCTGGGAAAAGGAGAGATGCTCTACTCTCTGGGGAAGTTTGTGCCTACTTGCTTCCTCTTGACACAGAGCCCCTTCTTTCACCCTGAGGTGGAAATGACAAATAAGAGCTTACCTCGTTACTATCCCAGGGGTATTTGTACCTTCTCAGGCTTCCGCCTTTCCATTTCCTCACCTCCCTTCTCAGGGCTAAATCATACTCTCTTTCAGGACTCAGCTTAAAGGGCTTCTCTTCTTGGAAGGTTTCTCTGACTCTCCACTGCCCAAGAGCTGAGACTCCTCCTGTGGCCCTCAGCACGTCCCTCCAGCACCCATCATACTAGGCAAAAACAGCCCTGAGTGACCCAGCCCCTCACTGGTCTGGGAGCCCCTGGGAATGTGGGCTGTGTCTTCTTGCTTTCCAGGATATTGCATACTTCTTAGCTCAGGGCCTGCTATGCAGTAGACACTCGGTAAACTTAGTGAAGAAAGGGAGAATGGAAAGCTGGAGCTCTTCACAGAGGTAGGTGACAGCTCTGAGTATTGCCCTTCCCAGGGACACCTGCATTGTTCCAAGGGCTAGTTTTAGGCTAGATGAGGTGGATCTGGGAGATTAGGTGGTATTTCTAGTGTCAGCAGCTGCTGCAAGGGAAAAGGGTTAGGAAGAAGGAAAGAGATGAGGAAGCTGAAATCAGATCCCTTGTGGGTATTTTCTACCTATAACTCTTTACAGTCTTACCAGAGACTCCAGAAGTGTGTGAGAGAAGGGAATAGGAAGAGGAAGCCAAACAGCAGTAGGAGTTTGCCCCTTACCAGCCCATCCATCGTAACTACCAGTTACAGAACACAAGGAACCACAGGCCGTTCTATTCTGCTCAGGGTCTGGGTCCACAAATATTCGCTATGTGCTGGGAGTTGTTCTAGGTGTTGGTAAAACAGCAATGAAGAAAATATGGTGCTCATAGTTTTGAGGGATGGGGAGGTAAGTCAGGTGATAATATGTGTTATGAAAAAGTAAAGCAGGTTAAGTGCATTAGAGAAGAATGGGATGGTGAGGGGCTGTTTCACATAGGTTGGTAGGGAAGGCTTCTCTGAAGACTTCTGAGCAGACATCTGAAAGAAACAGAAGAAGGAGCCAGTGGGTATCTAGAGTAAGATCATTCCAGGCTGAAAAAAACAGCAAGTATAAAGGCCCTGGAGCTGGAGTGTGCTCGGTGTGTAACAGGAACTACAAGGAGGCCAGTGTGGCTGGAGCAGAAGGAGGGAGGACCAAATAGTTAGAAAGGAGACTGGACGGGTGACTGGATCACTTAGCACCCAGCATGACATGCTAAGTACTCAGGGTTTTTACTGAGTGTGGTCGGAAGCCCTTGCAGAACATGAGTAGTGGGGTAGAGGAGAGATATGAGCTGACTAAGGTTTCAACAGGATCCCTTTGGCTGCTGGCTAGAGAATTAACTGTAGAGGGAATAGAGTGGCATTGAGGAGACCAGTTAGGGCACTGCTATTGCAATAGCTTGTATAAAAATGGTGATGGCTTGAGATAGTATGGTGGCAGCGGAGGTGATGAGAAATGGTAGATCTGAATCTGTATTACAGATAAAGATGATGGGGTTTGTTGGGGGTTGGATAAAAGCCAAGAGAGACACTTGGGTCTTTGACCTGAGCAAATGGAGGGTAGAGATGGAAAAGACTGGGAGTTAGGGCAGGTCTATGGGAGAAAATCATGAGTGAGAATTAGTGGGCACTAATGTAGAGATGTTACATGGACTAGTTATCAATGGCTGTGTAGCAGATGACTCCCAAACTCAGCAGCTTAAGAGAACGCACTTTTATTTTGTGGATCAAGAACCCAGGCACAGCCTGCATAGATCCTCTGGCTGTAGTCCAGGTGTTTGGCCAGGGCTGCGGTCACCTCAAGACTTGACGGGCGGAGGATCTGTTTTCCAAGCTCACTTATATGCTGTTGTTAGAATTCAGGTCCTGGGGGCTGTTGGCCAGAGACATCATTGCCTGGCCATGTGGGCCATCATGATGCTCCTGACATGGCTTCTGGCTTCCCTCAGAAAGAACAAGCAACATGGAAGTCACCGTCTTTTTGTATCCTAATCTTAGAGGTGACATCCTGTCACTTTCGCTGTGCTTTCTTTGTTAGAAGAGTCACTAGGTCCAACCCACATTAAAGGGAGGTGATGAGTGTGAACAACAGTGGGCAGGCATTGTTAGCAACCGTGCTATAGGCGCCTATTACCGCAAGGGAGCAATTGGATCAAGTGCACAGTTTAGGAGAGAGGTCCAGGCTGGAGATGTCATATAGGGATTATTGCAATGGGCCTGAGTGAGGAGAGCTGGCAGTGACTGAGACAGAGGAGAGAAGGGGACACAGGACTGAACCAGGAACACTGCAATGTTTGGAGGTTCGGGAGATGAGGAAGAGCCTGCAAAGGCGATGAAGGGAGAAGGCCAGCAAGGTAGGTGGAGAATGGAGAGTGGCAGCCCTGGTGAACTGTTGGCTAAGAAAGAAAACTGTTTGCAGGACAGAGAGTATGAAGATCACCTTACTCAGTGGAGTGAAGGGGTTTCTAGAGAGAATGGGAAGCCAGGAAGTGGAGGCAGATGCAAACACTTTTGAGAAGTCTTATATTTGAATATCCTAAGTTTTCGTGTACCAAGAAACTCTTAGCTGAGCTGATTCTTGGAACTCTGCTTCTCCTTCCACCTCTTCTATACACTGGTCTCCAGTCTCCCAGTCTCCCTACTGACATCCCAGGTGAGATGAGGTATCAGAACCCTGAAGTATGCTCAGATTTCATTTTTTGTTTCAACCAGTCACAAGTCACAACCAGTCAAGGCACACCTTGTGAGACTAGGGCGGGGATCCATACTTAGTTCTCAGTCATCAGCTTGAGGCTCCCTAAATCCCAAATCAGCCATCCCTAGAGGATCTAAGCTAAGCAAAAGCTTATTGCTGACTGCCATCTGGTGGTCATTTTGGGAACTGATCTGGATCCAAATCTATCCCTCCCAGAGTGGTGGCAAGTATTGAGTGAATTGTTAGACTGGTACCCAGCACTTATTAAGTGTTCAGTAGAAGTGGACTACTGTCATTATGCTCATGGTTTGGGGTAGTGTGGTAAATACAGTGTCCCCTGACTTCATTTTCAACATTTTTTTGAAGGAAAAAGAAATATCCTGAAAAGGAGGTTCCTCTTTTTATCTTGGTAAGAGAGTACTTCAGGGAACCAAGTAGGACATTTCTGTATGAAGTCAGATGATCTAGATTCAAATCCTGCTTTTGCTACTATGTGACTTTGATAAAATCCCTTAAGCATCTTGAGTCTCAGTTTCATCAGACCATAAAATGGAAACATTAGGATTAAAACCATATAAGATGATGAGTGTATAGGGCTCTCAGTAAAAAGATGCACTTCGTTAGTTAACAGTAGGGATATACCAGCTCTCAACGTTGGGCTGTATTACCTAAAAAAAAACCCATTTTCGACTGGGGGCAACTTTCCCCCCAGGGAACATTTAGCAATGAGATATTTTTAGTTGTCACAAGGGTGGGGGATGCTAGTGGCAAAGGCCAGGGATACTGTTAAACATCCTACAATGCACAGAACTGCCCCCTTACAAGACAGAATTATCCAGTCCAAAATGTTAAGATTGCTTAAACTGAGAAATTTTGGAGCTTTTTTGCAGGGGATTCTTCTTGCCATGTTATGAACCAACATGAAGAACTGCTTTCAGAAAAGTACAAGGAAAGCAGAGTGATGCATGATACCGGAAAGGAGTTCTTTCAGTGGTTCTATGCAGGAGTAAAACGAGGCCCCACATTACTGTGCTCTCCCATATAGTAGCTACGAGCCAGCCAAATGTGGCCACTGACGTTGAAATAAATTAAAATGGAATCAAATTTTACATTTGATTCCTGGGTTGTAATAGCCACGTTCCAAGTGCTCAATAGCCACCTGTAGCTAGTGGTCAGTGCAGAGACAGAACATATCTATCCACACAGAAAATTCTATTGGACGGCACTGCTCTAAAAGGACTCAGCAGAACTGGGCATCTGTGGGCAACCCACAACAGAAAAATTAGAAACCGAAGACATGCAGAGAGGAGGGGACCATGAGACAACAGCATACACCAATGAAATGATTAAGTAAGCTCAAAAGCAGTATATAATTCAAAGCCAAAACAAGTCACAGACACACACAGGCACAATAATTGATCCATACAATGCCCCTCCTCCTGACATTCTTAAATGCACAAAGCTCGAGAACTCCCCAAAAGCAAGTAGAATCAACAGAGGGCAGGCAGGGAAAGGGCAACTCCATCATTGGGGAGCACTGTCCCCCTCTCTCTCTTCTTCCTGGCACAGTTCAGTTAAACTTGTGCCACAACGCTCCCAACCCGACAGTTGGCCACGAGTCCACCGTGGAGATGGAGGAGCACCTGCGGCGGCCTATCTTGCTGGAAGGCTTGGGATCCTTATAAAGGATGTACGTATACTTGATGATAAAGGGCAGAAAGAAGAAGTGCAGGAGCATGCGGGAGATTTGGAAAATCGAGTGCATGTAACTCAGCTCCCTGAACTGTTCTTTGAGGTTACTGTTGATGATCAGGACTATGGAGAAGCAGATGAGCTCGTAGGTGATGATCCATAAGGAATAGCACAGCAATCCCATGTAATTTTTCTTGTGGACACAATAGAGGAGCAAGGCGCTGACCGTGACGGTGATGATAGATAGGCTGGTGCTGATAATACTCTTGTACCTTATGATCCAAGAGCTTATCCCATAATGTATGTCCTTGTAGATGTAGAACTGATCCTCATAGTCAAGGAAGACAATCTCGTTCAAGTCAAAGATGAGGAACTGGATGGTGTTGAGGATAGAAAAGATGCCCACCCAAAGGGAGAACATCCTGTTATTCATGTTATTCTTATTTTATCAGAGAAGCTCCTGCAGAAAAAAAAATCATGGAGATTTTATATATGTGTATATATATATATATATATATATATATATATATATATATATATATGACAAGATGGCAGAGCCAGCCCTAGACAAATTCCCCAAGCCACTAGATATAAATGGGACAGGTCATGGGCTGGACATAGGGTCTGGTCCTTACTCTGACCTAACTAGCTTTGGGTGAACACAGTATTGGGAATGAGAGCATCGCTCATTTGGGATACTCCTCAGGTAGCTTCTAGGTCTGCTGTGCTGTTCCAGCTGCAGCTGTGCTTTAAGGTGGCAAAAAGGGTGCTCCTGTGGATGTTAGGCTTGTGGGAGTTAGGAAGCTCCTCCATCTGGAATAATGTTAGAGTCAGTTCTGGGCTTCTCTTTGGACATTTGTCTGAAGTCAGAATAGCATGGCTCCTCAAGGGCCTGGAATCATCCCTGACCCTCCTCCGGATGCCTTGGCTGTCCTTCCAAGCTCCCAGTAAGGGAATTTCCCTGCTTTGCTCCCTGGGTCTGACCCAGACTTGTCCCAAGTCAGGATTCAGCCAGCAGTGAGTAGAATGGGGGAAGGTTTATGGATCGAACTCACTATCTTCTCTGCCAAGGGCAAAGGTGCCTTAATGATAAACCACCATTGAAAAGGTGAAGACCCAGCAGGCAGACCTCCAGCTTCAATCTGGGTTACATCTGAATTTTGGAGGCTGGCTCTAACCATGGGGAGATGCCTAGGGCACAAGCAGACCCTGTCTAGTGCATGTTTACTACAGAGGGCCCAAGGCTGGGATAGGCTGGGCCCCAGTGCAAACATCCTTCTCAGCCCCTCTTAACCACCATTTTAGCTCCCGTCTCTATGAATGTGACAACTCTAAGTACCTCATAAAAGTGGAATTATACAGTATTTGTCCTTTTGTGTCTGGCGTATTTCACTTAGCACGGTGTTTTCAAGGTTCACCCCAAATATTCCCATACCTTATTCCCTGTTATCCTCCCTACACTGTGTGACTCCAAAGTTTAGTTCTTGATACACAAACCTCTTGCTGCACCCCAGGCCCTAACGGGTCCCAGGTGGGGTGGGAGAGGCAGTGCTGGCCAATGACTAGGTGCACTGATACTTCCCTGTCCCCACCAACTAAGCCTCAACTTGTGCCCGCTCACAGAGCAGCTTCTAGAGTAGCCACGACCCACGGGTGCCCTCCTGCACCAACACAAAATGGGGCCCCAAACTACACAGGCTTATTGTTGTGGTTTAAGCCTGTGTTGCAGATTTCAAGGCAACATCTTTATAAATCCCATTGTTTCCTCATGCCTGCTGTCCCAGCCTTGGTTTTGGACCTGTCACCTCCCTCCTGGGTCACTCTAATAACCACATAATTTCTCTTTCTATCTCCTGTCTAGTTCCTCTGGTACATTCTATTCATTCAATGTTCACTCAGCAAACATCTACTGAGCACCTACTATGTGCCGGGGACTGAGCTTGGTACTGGAGATACACAGGTAAGCATTCTAGTGAGGAAGCTAGACAAATAAAAAAACAAATGAATAAGGCATTTTAAAAATTTTTTTAGGAAAGGAAAAACTACAATGCAAGGTAATAAATGTTGTGGAGAAGGTTGTCCAGTATCCTCAAGATGTAACAAGATCTGACCTGCAGTGAGGATCAGGAGAGGCTTCTCTGGAAGAGGCAATCCTTGAAATTTTTTCTTAAAGGGTGTGGATATTAACTGGGCAGAAAAGGGAGGAGCTTCACCACTGGCAAAGTGGACAACATGCAGGTAGGCACAGAAAAAGGCAAAAACTATTTCAGAAACAGCAAGTTTGGTGTGGCTTGAGCTGAGGGGTAGGCTACATGGGTTGTCAGGGACCAGAAAAGGAAGGGGCCTTCCCTGCTACCTACCTGTCACCTGCTACGTGAATGTTTCTCTGGAAGGCAATGCGGAAACCTGGAGGGTCTTGAGGGTGTGTGTGTTTGTGAGGGACATGATCTGATTTGCATTTTAGAAAAATATTTCTTGCTGCTGTGGGTACCATGGATCAGAAAGGGGGTGAGAGTAGGGGCAGGCAGAATAGTTGAGAGGCAGTTGAAGAAAATGGAGTGAAGCAAGGTAACAGAGGGATGTTGGGGGGTGCTTTTGCACTTGGGGGTTGGGCTGTGGGAGAAGGAGTCTGGAATGAGCAGCTGGGTGGAGGGTGGCCCATTCACTGAGGTGGGGAGCATGGAGGCAAAAGCACATTAGGATGGGGGTGGGGAAGATCAGGATGAGGACAGCTTGGGAAATGGTGTGTCTGAGTTCCCCTGGGACATCCAAATAGACATGTCTACTATGAGGTCACCTCCAACGACCCAGAACTCAGAGAGAATCTGAGCCTTTATTTTTGAAGTATAGCTTTGCTGGATGTAGGAATCTTGGTTAACAGTGAGTTTTTGAAAGCATTTCAAATATGTTATCCTGCCATCTAGATTCCATTGTTTTTGCTGGGAAACCAGCTATTAATTTTATTGGGATTCCCTTGTAAGTGATGAGTCATTTTTTTCTTACTGCTTTCACCATTTCTTCTTGTCTTTTACTTGGGCACTTTTATTATGCAGTGTCTGTTTGTGGATCCTTTTAATTTATTCTAATTGAAGTTTGTTGAGCTTACTGGTCATAGGTTAGAATTTTTCAATAAATTTGAGAATTTTTCAACCATTATTTCTTAAAATATTTTTTCTGTTCCTTTCTCTCCTCTCCTTCTAATATTCCCACTATGCATATTTTGGTTGATATGCTTAATAATATTCCACATTTCTCTGAGACTTTGCTTATTTTTATTCATCTTTTTTCTCTCTGTTCCTTAGATTGCATGACCACTGTCATTTACCTCAAGTTCACTAATTCTTTCCTCTGCCAGTTCAAATCTCCTGTTGAACCTCTCCAGTGGATTCTCCATTTTAGCTATCGTACTTTTCAACTCAAGAATTTCTATTTGGTTCTTTTTCATAATTTCTATTTATTGCTATTTTCAATTTGATGTGACATTGCCATTATATTTACTTTACTTCTTTGATTATGGTTTCCTTTAGTCATTTAAATATATTCGTAATGGCTATTTTAAAGATTTTTTTTCTGTTAAATCTGATATCTTGTCACTCTCACAGGCAATTTCTGTTGCCTGCTTTTCTTCTCTTGTATGGGTCATACTTTCCTGTTTCTTTGTATGTCTTATAATTTTTTTGTTTTAAACTAGGCATTTTAGATAATATATTGTAGCAATTCTGGGTACAGAGACACCCCAACCTTCCACCAGGCTCGTTGTTGGTATTTGCCTGTTTACTTGTTTAGCAAATGGCTGGATTATTTTAGAATTAAATCCCCCCCCACCCCAGCCCACAAACCCAACACTACACAGTATGAAGCCTCTGATGTTGCTTCCCAGGGAGGTGCAGATTTGGGCATGCCCACGGTCACTCTAGGATGACGGTGGTTTTGGCAGAGCTCTTTTTCCTTTCTCTGACCATACCCCAGCTGTTAAGGTCCATAATTGCTGGCTGATTGCTCTATTATTTTCAAACATGTCCTGGACCATAAATTGCTCTAGGGACTAATCCAAAGTTGGGCCCCTTTGAAGGAATAGCTCCAGAAGTCAATGTTTGATATTTGTTTTGTTCCCTGGAGGGTTTCTCCCACTTGTTTCTTTCCCTGATTCTCTTCTGAAAACTAGCTGGCCTACAGTTTAGCCTGTATCTTCATTGGTGCTACCAATCTCCTTTTGCCACAAACTTCATTATTTTTTAAAGTGCCTTTAAGCTTGAATTTCTCCACACTCTTGTAAATGAAACCAGTTCCTTTGGAAAGAGATTGCAGACTCTGTTTTATGGCCTAATGCCCTAGCCAGACCTCTGGGCCAGGTCTCTGGAACTGTGGTGGAAACAATCATGAACTTCTGTCTTAGGAGTGTTCTGTGTGAAAGGGGAGACAGTAGCTTGAGGTCTTCTTGGATTGCCTCCCCTGTCACTGGAGCCACCACCTTACAGCTGGAACAAGGGCAAGTGGGGTCCCAGTATTCTCAGAAGTGCCATATCCAACATAGTGCCTCTACCCTATGAGTGGGGACTGGGAAGCATAAGAGTGTCCCCACCTTTTAGCCATAGCAACAGATACTTGGGCATAGGGTGCAAAATGCCAACGTTCTGTTCCTCCTGGAAAGAAAACTCTGACTTGGGATGGGGGAAAAGGAGCCCTTGTTCTTGGCTGCACCCGTCTGGAGTAGAGTTTCTGCCTGACTGAGTTGGGGGAGGGGAGGGAGGAAGTCGTCTTGGTTTAAATAACACAGAACCTCACTTTTCTTACAAAATATTCATTGATTTTCTTGAATAGATTCTTCATTTTCTGTATGCCCTAGGACCCTTTCTAGAGGATTTATAGGTGTGTGTGTGTGTGTGTGTGTGTGTGTGTGTGTGTGTGTGTGTGTGTGTTAATAATTTCCACTAGTTTCACCGGGGAGCAGGTCTTCATGCTGTCATACCAGAAGCTGATCTTCCCACAATGTTTGTTGACATACACTTGGCTTTTAAAAAATCCAATGTATTTGAATGCAACTTAAAACATAAATTTGAAAGAAGAAAGAAAAGAGGGAAAATGGAAGAGAGGTTTTATCATTTATCTAGGCATGACTATTAGCTACTCATTTTAATCCAAAGGAAAGCAATGCCTCTTACAAGTTTGACAATTACACCTCAAATTAAAAAAAAAAAAAAAAAGCAAAGCCTAAGGATTAAGGATCAGTGAACCCTAGTGCCTATGATGTTTTAATATGTCATAAATGTTTTGTGAAATATTGTCTTATCTCTTTGTCATATATTAAAATCATATTCATCTTTCAAGACATATCTAGTCTCATCTCCTTACTGAAGTCATTTGTGACTACTGCAATTCTGACTTCTTATGCAGACTTCTTATCACAACCTCTCTTTTAAAAATTCTTATAACATTTATAGTTTTTTATTCACCTTAGTTTTCACAAATAGAATATTGCAATTCTCCCTTTTTTGAGAAAGAAAAATCTGAAATTAGAAATATAAATCTTCCTCTAAAAAGAGAATCAATATGGATTAAGAAAAAAACATGCATCAACTTCTCGAATCATCTGTTTATTTGGGTGCATTGCAGTAAAGGTTGTCTATTACAATACCTAAAACACTTTGTCAGGTACAAAGCCCATAAATGCCTTAGTTGGGCTAAAATCAAGTATCCTCATTTAAATTTCAATGTGTTATACTTCCTTCCTTCTCTTGAATTTTCAGTCACCTGAAGGCTTCTGAGATCTATGGTCCAAGAAAATAAAAATCTACCAAAAGTATACTGAGCTGTGTTTATCTCTTTTAGAAGTAATTCCTAAACCTTAGTTTGCATAGATGTCAGGGTTTGTGAAACATATTTTAGGTAATTTCAGGAAGTTATAAAACATGGTTAATATAGGAGATAGTTATAGTTCATAAATTATTCCTACTGTCAATCATATATACCTTAAGATATAAATAAACTTATGATAAACTTATTAGTTTATATTTTTCCTTTTCCTATCTCCACCTTGGGCTAGGTAATTTGGTTTGCTATCAATAAAAATTCACTCTGCCTGACTTTAAATTATATTACAAAGCGACAATAACCAGAATGGCATGGTATTGGCAGAAAAACAAACACACAGACCAGTGGAACAGAATTGAGAGTTCAGAAGTAAGCCCATGTTTATATGGGCAAATAATTTTCAACAAAAGAGCCAAAAACATACAGTGGAGAAATGAAAGCCTCTTCAATAAATGGTGCTAGGAAAACTGGAAAGCCACTTGCAAAAAAATGAAACTAGACTATTGTCTATTACCACACACCAAAATTAACTCAAAATGCATTCAGGATCTGAACATAAGATCAAAACAATAAATTACATAGACAAAAACATAGGAACTAAACTCATGGACCTTGGACTTAAAGAGGATTTTATGTTTTTGACCTCAAAGGCAAGGGAAGTAAAAGCAAAAATAAATAAATGGGATATAAACTAAAAGTTTCTGCACAGCAAAACAAAACAAAACAAAACATCAACAAGGTAAAGAGACAACCATCCAAATGGGAAAATATATTTGCAAGCAATGCCTCCAATAAAGGCCGACTATCCAAAATGTACAAAGAACTCATACAACTCAATAACAACAAAAAAAACAAACAACTCAGTTAAAAAAAATGGACAGAGGACCTGAACAGACACTTCTCCCAAGAAGACATATAAATGGCCAACAAACATATGAAAGAATGCTCAACATTGCTAGCTATTAGGGAAATGCAAATCAAAACCACAATGAGATACCATCTCACACCTGTTAGAATAGCTATAATCAACAGGATAAGTAATAACAAGTGTTGGAGAGGATGTGGAGAAAAAGAAACCCTCATACACTGTTAGTAGGACTGTAAATTGGTACAGCCACTATAGAAAACAGTATGGAGATTCCTCAAAAAACTATGAATTGATCTACCATATGATCCAGCAATCCCTCTACTGAGTATTTACTTCAAAGACTTGAAAATATATATCTGAAAAGATATTTGCACACAGATGTTCATAGTAGCATTATTCACAGTGGCCAGGAGATGGAAGCAACCGAAGTGTCCTACAAGATGATTGGATAAAGAAGCTGTGATACGTATATACAATGGAATATTATTCAGCTATAAGAAGAGATGAAATTCTGCCATTTGCAGCAACATGGACGGACCTTGAAATAATCATGCCAAGCAAAATAAGCCAGACAGAAAAAGTTGAAAACCACATGATATCACTTATATGTGGGATATAAACCTAGAAGCAACGAACAAACATGACAAACAAACAGAGACTCATAGACATGGACAATAGACTAGTGGTTTCCAGCGGGCAGGAGGGAAGGTAGATGAGGTAAAAGGGGTCAAATATGTGGTGACAGAAAGAAATCTAACTATGGGCGGTAAACATACAATGCAAAATATATATGACTTACTGTTGAATCGTACACTCAAAACTTACTGGGTTTCATTACCAATGTCACCATAAAAAAAGAAACACCTTAATGTATACTTTTGATTCCATCTGAGATGGAATCATAGGGACCGGACTTATTCTCCTAATTGAAAAAAACAAAAATGCACAAAATATGTGAAACATACTGGAAATAAGTCAATAAAGAACATTGATCTCCAAGACACAGAAAACAAAAAAGTGAGCCCTATGGATACTCCAGATTAATGTCTTACAAGAATTTGTAGGCTGCAGTGCAGGAAGGAGGAATCCAGGAAGAGTACTGAGTTCAAGAGATAAAGTTGAGAGTCTGGGGAGACCAAGGTTTCTCGAGTTCACAGGACAAAGTACCGGAGAGGAGATATATGCACAGAGAACTCTGGTGATCTGCAGAGGGTCTCCTGTGAGTATTCATCTGAATATTGATCATCCTGCATATGTGAGTAAACTACTCAAAGCTGGGGAAAGAATCACTCAAAAGGATTAGAGGTAAGAATCTTTGGTTTGGTGCTCAGACAGGACCAGAAATAGTGCTTTTTCTTACCAGTTGGACTGGAAAACCTCATGATTCATGGGAAATTATGCAGTGTACACAAAAAGATCTTGACGCAGTAGTGGAGAATAATTAGCCCTAGACTGACCATTGCATTGCTTTTGGCTAACAAATATGAAAGCTAGACTTGAAAAGATAAAGCTATTTCCAATTAACTGTGTCCCAGAACAAAGCTCAAGAATATATATAGGAATACAAAAATATCAAGTATCCAACAAGGCAGAAATCACAATGTCTAGCATCCAATAAAAAAATTAGCAGACATGCAAAGAAACAAAAACTGTGGCTCATAATGAGGAGAAAAATCAATCAGAAGCAATCCAAAATTGACAGAGATGTTAGAATTAACAGACAAAGATACTAAAACAGTAATAACTATGTTCCGTATGTTCAAAAGATTAAGTAGACATGGACAATATAAAAGAAAAATCTAAGGATTATACACCGTGACCAAGTAGAATTTATTCTGAGAATGCAAAGATAATTTAACATATGACAATCAATGAAGGTAATACTCCACATTAACAGAATGAAGGTGGGGCGGGAAGCATGCTCATTCCAATAGATGTGGAAAAAGCATTTGACAAAATTCAAAACCATTTTATGATAAAAACACTCAACAAACTGGGATTAGAACTACCTCAGTATAATAAAAGACATATGTGAAAAGCTTAGGAAGAAGACAAGGATGTCCACTCACCTGTCCACTTCTATTTAACATAATATTGAAAGTCTTAACCAGAGCAACTAGGTAAAAAAAAGAAACAAAAGTTATCCAAACTGCAAAGGTTAAAATAAAATTATCTCTGTTCACAGATGACACAATTTTACATGTAGAAAAACCTAAAGATTCCATACAAAAAGGAAAAGCTGTTAGAACCAATAAAGGAGTTCAGTAAAGTTGCAGGATACAAACTCAACACACAAAAATCAGTTGTATTTCTATACACTAACAATGAACAATCCAAAAAGGAAATTAAGAAAACAAATCTTTATAATAGCATCGAAAAGAATAAAATACTGGAGAACATCGGAGATCTTATTCCCCAACATATGTCGTCAGTTTGGCTCTAATAATCTCTTGTAAAAATTCTTTACAGGTTTAGATGTCTCTTACATCGACATTTTACTTGGTGAAGTTGGCAGGAATCTGAAGAAGCCCATTCAGGACCATCCTGTGGACTTGGACCCAGTGCTAGGTACCAGTAGGGGCCCATTGTACCCCACCAGCTCCCTGCTTCATATCAGATGAACTTGGGTGAGTTTCTCTCAGAATTACAGGCTTCCTTGCTTTAAGTAGCAGGGCCATGACTTTATTCGAGCTGTTCTTATAAAATCCTCGTGGTGGAAAAGGGAGGAGATAACTCAGGAAAAGGGGTGGGTCTCAGGGGAGATTGTGCTTTAATTTCAGCTTTTTAATTGGATTGCTTACTGAGAGT
Organism: Eidolon dupreanum; assembly: GCA_028627145.1. Classification (NCBI taxonomy): domain Eukaryota; kingdom Metazoa; phylum Chordata; class Mammalia; order Chiroptera; family Pteropodidae; genus Eidolon; species Eidolon dupreanum. The sequence goes on from CM053502.1 coordinate 87,689,081, forward strand.
CTGAACAAAATCTTTGCTGGTTAAATAAGGGACTGAACTCTTTTTAGCTCTGAAAGAGAAAGGACACATGCTTCCCCAACCGAAATACCCAATATGGTGACAATAGTTGTTCAGATCTCTGTATCTGGAGTGGTGGAATTGGGCGCCAGGAGTCATCCACTGTAGTAGTGCAGCCCATCCCAGAGAAGCTGGCGGAAGCCCTGGGGAGAAGGGCAGGGCACCCTGGAATGAGTTGACCTTGAGATCGAGGCCTGAGAGAATGGCCAGTGACTTGGAAAACAATGTGGTTGCAAGGGTGTCCGGTAAGCTCTTGCTGGCTCTTGCTCTGGTATTCTTAGTGACTAAGATTCTTTGTGAGGTTTTCTGAGGCAAAATTCCCTCTAGTGCATAAAGCAGTCCAATAGGGCTATCCACTACCTTTGGCTCATCTGGAGATATGCATGTAAGGGCTGGTTTTCCCTAAACATTTGTTCAGACTCTATAGATCTCGAAATTAACAGAGGAAATTGTGCTTGCTTCCAAGGCCGACAAAGCCCACCACAGTAAGCCTCCCATTTATAACTGAAATGGATAGAGATGAGGATCCTTTGATACTTCTAGATTTTTGCATTCACGATTAGAAAAAGCTGGCTATAAAATTAGGTATAATGAATGGAAAACATTTAAGTGGTCTCTTAAAGCTTCAAAAAGAGGATTAGATAAATGGATCAATGTCTGATTTCATTTAGGTGTCAGTCCAATTCTTTGAGGTATTAAAGATGGCTGTTCTTATTCTAAAAGAGAGGAGGTCATTTGGAATTTGACTTAGTGTAGATATAAATTGTAAATGTCTCCAAAACAAAAATTGGATACAACTGTTCTCTGTCTCTGCTTGTTTATATATGTATTCTGTTAAGGTAAGATAATTTTTTACCTTTCGATGGTATTATTAAAATTAATTTAAAGGTAATTGCTTATAAGAATTGGTTATTCTAAAATTCTCAGAAATATAGAAACTAACTCAAATGCTTTTCAAGTTCACATGATCTAAGATTAATCCTTAGTCAATAAAAGCTAGCTTAAGTTTGTTGGTTTAAGCAAGCAAACTTGTCTATGAAACATGTTTCTAGAGGTTATAAAATGTCCAAACTAGAGAATAATAATTATTTACTTCTTAGTTTTCATTAGATATTGAGGTTTTATTTGTTAAAATTTCAGAGTATATGTAGGTATATTGTGTGGGTAAACAATAAATGATGGTTATAAATTAAAGAAATAATCAGGGCTATGGGAAACCTAAGACAGCTTATTGGTCCTTCCCTGCTCCCTGGCTCTCTATTTTTATTTTTTGCATTCCTTCATATATCACAGTGCATTTAAGCTGGACTTAGATGAAGGAACTTATGAACTGACATTATTGAAAAGAGGCATCTCATATTCTTGCTAAAGTTTGACAATTTACTTAAAGAAAATGCCAAGTTGGTAACTGCTTCATTTCACAGCAAGCCCAAGAGACAGAAACTTTAAAGATCACTGACTGCCACCTGGAGATTTTGTTTGTTGGAAAGAATATCAAATACAAGACACTCTCCAACCTCATTGGAAGGGACCTTATCAGGTACCTAACTGCAAGCAGATATTTACCCCTGTCTACAGACATCAAAGACTCCTCAAAGATGAGAAGTCACCAATACCAGAGACAGACAGCTATCCTAAGGCCTATATACCTATGGATTGATAATTAACTCAGAATCTATTTTGTTTGATTGTCTTTGCCTGTCTGTTAATGATATAATAATAGTCATAATAATAGCTATAGTTGTTTCTTTTTTTTTTATAGTCCAACTGTTTATATTATTAAACATTTATAAGATAACTGTTAATACTCTTTTCATGGCTTACGTAAATGTAATACTAGATGCCAAATACAGAAAAATGGGACAGAAGGCAAGACTTGAATCATAATAGTCCACAGGATAGAAATGACCCAGAGCATTTTTCACAAAGAAGGCCATAAGTCTGTTACGTTGGCGGGGGAAGGGCCAGCCAGATGCCTGCCTGGAGGCTTCCCAGCTTGATATCATCGGAATCCAGGCCTTCCAGCCTGACATGGAAGTCCGGAATGCCCAACTGATAAAGAGCCCACCCTAAAGCCCTGTGAGCCACCACCCTAATTTGGATGCTCAACTAACATTTGATTAACATTCCTACCCCATACCCTACCCCCACATAACCTCATAAAAACTGCGCCCTCCCGTCCCAGGGCATGACTTCTCTGGCCCCTCTCCTCGCTGGACCAGAGAATCTCGCCTAGGAGGCCCCTCCCAATAAAAGCTTGCTTTTAAAACTTCTCTCCATGTGTCACACGTTTACCTTACAAAGACCTGACCGGCTTCCATTTACCTGCCGTTCCCGTTTTTAGAAAAATATTTGGCTTCATCTCAGATCTTCTGGTTACAGAACTGCCCCATCCTCAATGGTCAACAAGACATCAATACTGAGACTTCTTAGGAATGAGCCTAGGAGGAGTTCTAGGAATAGTACTGTGAGACCATGACTAACAAGTTGGTAATCAAAGCATCCTTCCTATTGATTTATGACCAAAAGGTGGAACAGTGGACCATAAAAGGGATTCTGTGGAAAGTAACCTCACAGGGTGGTCTGATCATAAATTCCTAACTGGGCTGGTGATGGTGAGGAGTCATGCCCCAGGAGCATAACCTTTTAGTAAAAGGTTTATCTTTGCCTTAAGCAACCCCTGTCCATTGTTTCTGTGCATTAAGGTTAACACACCTTTACAATAACACACCTTTACAATAAGCCAGTAACCACCTTCAAGAGAGCATGTAATCTTATTAACTATTCTATAATCCAATTCCTGCCTTGCTTTCTTCCATCTCCATGTAATCTTTCTTATCTTTTCTCCTTAATTTCAAATGCATAAAAGAAGCTACAAAACTGTTATTCTTGGGAGCATGTGAGATATTGCACGCTGGCATATATCAGGTTTGGCTCAAATAAACTCTATAAAAAAATTTTTTTTAAAGAATAAAATACTTAGGAATAAACTTAACCAAGGAGGTGAAAGACTTGTACACTGAAAACTAGAAAACATTGCTTAAAGTAATTTAAAAAGACATAAATAAATGGAAATGCATCCTGTGTACATATTGTAAGGAGACAGTACTACCTAAAGTGACCTATAACTTCAATGTAATCCCCAGCAAAATCCCTACAGCATTTTGTTTTTTAAGAAATAAAAAAATCCACCCTAAAATTCACATAGGATCTCAAGGGACCCTGAATAGCCAAAACAATCTCAAAGAAGATGAACAAAGTTGAAAGTCTCAGACTTCTTGGTTTCAAAACATGTAACAAAACTATAATAGTCGACAATGTGAATGTCTGGCATAAAGGCAGACATATAGACCAATGGAATAGAGTAGAGAGCCCAGGAATAAACACTTGCATATATGATGTTATGAAAAAAATATGTTGATGCTTTAACCTCCAATGTGACTGCATTTGGAGATAGGACCTTTAGGGAGGTCATAAAACTTAAATGAGGTCATAAGAATTGGATTCTAATCCAATAAGATTACTGTCCTTATAAGAAAAGAGAGACACCTAAGAGCTCTTTCTCCACCTGTGCACAGAAGAAAGGCCATGTGAGGATACAGAGAAAAAGTGGCTATCTGCAAGCCCGGAAGAAGGCTCTTACCAGAAACTGAATATGCTAGCACCTTGATCCTGGATTTCCAGTCTTCATCACTATGAGAAAATAAAAAATAAATGTCTATTCTTTAAACCATCCACTCTGTGGTATTTTGTTATGGTAGCTTGAACAGACTGATGGATATGATCAAACAAGGGTGACAAGACTATTCAATGGGGAAAAGACAGCCAGTTTTTTCAAAAGTGGTGCTAGAATAACACATGCAAAAGAATGAAGTTAGATCCTTACCTTATGCCATATAAAAAAAATTAACTCAAAGTGGGTCAAAGTCCTAAAGTAAGAGTTAAAATTATAAAACTCCTAAAGGAAAACATAGAGAGAAAACTGCATGACATTGGATTTGGCAATGGTTTTCTTGGGTATAACATCAAAAACACAGGCAACAACAAAAAAGAAAAGAAAAGAAAAAAATATGTAAATCGAATCACGTCAAAATAAAAAACATGCATCAAAGGACACAATCAATAGAGTGAAAAGGCAACTCATAGAACAGGAAAAAATATTTGCAAATCAAAAATATGATAAGGGTTAATATTCACAATATATAAAAAACTCCTACAACTCAACAACAACAAGTGGGCGAAGGACTTGAATCAACATTTCTCCAAAGAAGGTATATAAACAACTAATAAACACATGAAAAGATGCTCAACATTACTAAGCATTATAGAAATGCAAATGAAAAATACAATGAGATATGAGTTCATATCCATTAGGATGGCTACTATCAAAAACAAAACAAAATAAGTGCCGGGGAGGATGTAGAGAAATTGAAACTTTTGGGGATGTAAAATAGTACTGCTGTGGTGGAAAACAGTATGGCAGTTCCTCAGAAACTTAAAAATAGAATTATCATATGACCTAGCAACTCCACTTCTGTGTATATACCCTAAAGAATTGAAAGCAGGGTCTCCAAGAGATATTTGTACAATACTGTTCATAGCCAAAGGGTAAAAGCAACCCAGTGTCCATCAACAGATGAATGGATAAAATGAGGTATATACATACAATAGAATATTACACAGCCTTAAAAAGAAAGGAAATTTTGACCTGTGCTATAACATGAATGAACCTTGAGGACATTATGCTAAGTGAGAGATATGAGCCAAAAAAAGACAAACGCCTTTTGATTCCACTTATATGAGGTACCTAGAGTAGTCAATTCATAGAGACAGAAAGTAAAATGGTGGTTGCCAGGGACTGGGGAGAGGGTAGGGTATGGTAGGTTGTTTAATGAGTACAGAGTTTCAGTTTTAGTTTTGCCAGATGGAAAGAGATCTGGAGAGCTGTTGTATAACAATGTGAATATACTTAAAACACTCATGAACTCTATACTTAAAAATGGTTATGATGGTAAATTTTGTTGTGTATATTTTACCATAATTTTTAAAATTCCATTTTAATAAATGAAAGTGAAATAAGCTATTTATACATATAAAAACTGAAAGAATTCATCATCAGTAGACTCACACTACAAAAAATGTTAAAGAAAGTCCTTCAGGCAGAAGAAAAATAATATCAGAAAGAAATCCGGATCTATACAAAAGAATGTACAGCATGGAAATGGTAAAAACATGGGTAAATATATGATATTGTTATTTTCATTTAAAGCTCATTAGGAAATAATTTAAGCAAAAATAACAACATAGGATGAGGTTTATAACACATGAAAGTAAAACATGATAACAATAGCACAAATAGGAGAAGAAAATTGATAGTTTGCTATTATAACGTGCTTATACTATATCTGAAGGTCAACTGATAAGTTGAAGATGTATACTATAAACTCTAAAATAATCACTAAAATAACACAGTAAAGAATTACATATAGTAAAGCAGCAAAAGAGATAAAATAAAACCATAAGAAAGATTAAGTTAATCCAAAAGAAGGTGAAAAAAGAGAGGAAAAAACCCCCAAAGAACAAATGGAACAAATAGAAAACAAGCAAAAAGATAACTATTAAATGTAAATAATCTAAATACCCCAATTAAAATGTTGTTAGATTGGGTAAAAAAAAGCAAAGCCCAGCTATATATTGCCTATAATAAGCATACTTTAAATATAAAGTTATAAATTGGTTAAAAATAAAAAGATAGGGAAAGATATATTATGTCAACACAAATCAAAAGAATTCTTGAGTAGCTGCACTGATATCAAAGAAAATTTCAGAGCAAATAATAATCCCACGGATATGGAAGTTCATTTCACAGGGAAAAGGGGTCAATTCATCAGAAGGATATAACAATCCTAAACATTTATACGCCCACTATAGAGTTTCAAAATACATAAAGCAAAAATGAATAGAATTACAAAGAAAAACAGAGAAGCCCACAATTATAATTAGAGATATCAATACCTCTATTTCAGGAACTAATAGAATAAATAGAAAATTAGAAAAGATATTAGATTTAAAGATTACTAGCAACTAACTTAATCTAACTGGCATTTATAGAACACTGCACCCAACAATAGCAGAATAAATATTCTTTCCAGATGCATATTAAACATTTATCAAGATAGGACATATTCTGCACCACAAAACTATTTTTTTGATAAATTTAAAATGATTCAGATTATATAACTAAAATTAAATGAGAAATCAATAACAGAAAGACTTCTGGAAAACCTTCAAATATTGAAACAAAATAGCATATTTATAAATAACTCATAGATCAAAGAAGAAATCAAGAGGAAATTAGAAACTATTTTTAAATGGAAACACAGCATATCAAAATTTGTGTGATGCCATTAAAGTTAGGGAAAATTTTATAGCACTAAGTGCCTATAATAGAAACAAGAAAGATCTTAAATCAATGACCTTCACTTCTACCTTAAGAAAGTATAAAAAGAAGAACAATTTAACTCCAAGTAAGTAGAAGAGAGAAAATAATAAAGATCAGATCAGAAATCAGTGGGGATACAAGATAGAAAAAGAATTGATAAAATCAACGAAACCAAAATTTGGTTTCATTAAAAACTTATAAACCTCTAGTCAGGCTGACCAGAAAAAAAAAGAGAGAAAACACAAATGAATATCAAAAATGAGAGCAATGACTTCACTACACATTCTACAGATATTAAAAGAATAAAAAGAGAATATTATGTATAACTTTATGGCAATAAACATGACAACTAAGATAAAGTGGACAAATTTCTTGAAAGACACAAACTACTAAAGCTTACTCAAGGAGAAACAGACGACCTCAATAGTCCCTTATCTTAAAACAAAACAAAACAAAACAAAACTGAATTTGTAATAAAAACTTCCCACAAAGAAATTCCAGGTCCAGATAGTTTCAGTCCTGAATCCTACCAAATACTTAAGGAAGAAATAAATACCAATTATACATAAACAGTTACAAAATATTGAAAAGGAAAAAATACTTTTTTCTATAAAGTATTACTGTGATAGCAAAACCTGATTGAAGACATTATAAGAAAATATCCCACATGAACAAAAATGCAAAAATTCTAAATAAAATTTAACAAATCTAGCCAAAAATATATATAAAAATAGTTATACATCATGACCAAGTAGAGTTTATCCCCAGAATATCATAGCTGGTTTAACATTTGAAAATCTATCAAAGTAATTTACCATATTAATAATCTAAATATGATCATCTCAATACATGTAGAAAAAATTAACAATATGCAACATTTATTTCTGCTTTATTTTTATTTATTTTTTATTAATTTATTTTTATGGTAACATTGGTTAACAAAGTATGGTAAGTTTTAGCCGTATACTTTAACAGTAAGGCATATATGTATGTATGTGTGTTCATTGCCCATAGTTAGATTTCTTTCTGTCACCGCATATTTTATTTCTGATTTTCAAAAATGTTCAGCAAATTAGGAATTGAAGGAAGCTTCCTCAAACTGATATAGGATGGCTATGAAAAACCTATAGCTAACACCACATTTAATGAAGAAAGAATAAGCACTTTTCCTCTAAAATCAGGAATAAAATAATAATGTCCCTTCTCACTACTTCTATTTAATCTTGTTCTGGAGGTGCTAGCCAATGCAATAAGGCAAGAACGGGAAGAAGTAAAACTGTATTTTCAGACAACATGATTGACTATGCAGAAAATCTGATGGAATCCACAAAAACATTACTTGACCTAATACGTGAGTTTAGCAGTGTTGTAGGGTCCAAGATCAATATAAAAAATTGTGTTTCTATATTCTAACAACAAAAAATTGGAATTAAAATTTAAGGAATAATACCATTTATAGTAGCATCGAAATTATAAAATACTTAGGGATAAATCTGAAAAAGATGTGAAAGACTTGTATATTGAAAACTACAAAGCATTGCTGAAAGAAATTAAAGACGACAAGTGAATAGAGAGGAATACTATTGTCATGGGTTAGAAGACCCAATATGATTAAGACGTCAGTTCTCCCTAAATTGATCTATAAATTCAATTCAATCCCAATCAAAATCCCAGCGGGCTTTTTTAAAACAGAAATTTTAAAATTGATTCTTAAGTTCATATAGAAATGCAAAGGACCTAAGATAGCCAAATAATTTTGAACACGGGTGGAGGAATCTGATTTAAAGACTTATTGTAAAGCTACCATAATCAAGATAGGGTGGCATTAGCATAAATATAGACAAATAGATCAATGGACTAAAATAGAGTCCAGAAATAGGTATATTTAAAATCAATTCAGTAGAGAAAGGATAATCTTTTCAAGAATTAGTGTTGGAACAATTTTTTGCTCAATGTCCAGGAGCAAAAAAGTAAACTTTGATCTGTATCTCTCACCATACATAAAAAATAATTTAAAAGGAACTACATATCTAAGTTTAAAATAAAAAACTATGACTTTTAAAGGAAAACATAGGAGAAAAACTTCATGACCTTGGGCTAGGCAAAGATTTTCTAAAAATGATAACCAAAAGTGTGATCCATAAAAGAACAAATTGATAAATTGGACTTCATTGAAATTAAATATCTCTGCTTTTCAAAAGATACTGTTAAGTGAATGAAAAGACAAGGCATAAACTGGAAAATATTTACAAATATTGTACCTGATAAAGGACTTGTATTTAGAAATATAAAGAACCCCCAAACTCAACAATAAAAATAGAAACAACCTAATTTTTAAAAATGAATAAGAGATTTGAACAGACACCTTACCAAACAAAAATTTATATATATATATATATATATATATATATATATATATATATGCATGCTAAGCACATGAAAAGATGCTTAGCATCATTTGTCATAAGAGAAATGCAAGTTAAAATCATGATGAAATATCACTATATACCTATTAGAATGGCGAAAGTGAAAAACTTATTGTTCATACTAAGTGCTGGCAAGAATGTGGAGGAACTGGAATTCTCATACTCTGCCATTGGGAGTATAAAATAGTACAGCTGCTCTAGAAAAAATTGCCAGTTTCTTTAAAAAGTTAAAATGGTATTTACCCAAGATAAATGAAATCATAAGTCCATACAAAGTCTTGTACACAAATGCTTCTAGCATTCTTGTTCATAGTTGCCCCAAATTGCAAACCGCTAGTTGTCCTTCATTGGGTAAATGGATAAACAAAGTGTGGTACATTTATGCCATGGCATCTTACTCAGCAAAAAAGAATGAATATTAATACACATAACAATGACTTTAAAGGTATCAGGCTGAGTGAAAGAAGCCAGACACAAAAAGAGTACATACTGTATGAATCCACTTATGTAAATTTCTAGAAAATGCAAACTAGTATGTAATGATGGCAAATCAATATCTTGTGATTTTGGGGGGGTGATGGTGTAGGAAGGGGTGGGAGGCAGAGATTACAAGGAAACTTTCAGAGGTGATACATATGTTCATGAAATCAATTGTGGTGATGGTTTCACTGGGATATACTTATGTCAATTTACATACTTTAATCATTACATATTATTATATGTCAATTATGCCTCAAGAAAGCTATTAAACAAATAAATGAACATGTAACATAATGTTTAATGTTTGAGGTAGAAGTTTGCTCAATTTGTCTTCTATCCTGGCTTGAGCTACTTCTGACAGTTTCTGAATCTGAATACAAAATGATTTCTTGATCTATGATAATGTGTATTCTTGTACTGTCTTATATGGTTGGCTAATTAATTCATAAACAGTGATTTAGTTTCTCCCATTAAAATGTAAAATCTTCAAGGTCAGGTCTCATGTCTTATACTTTTTTTTTTTTTTTTTTTTTTTGCATTCTCCTAGTTTCCAGAAACAGTGCCAGACACAGAAAAGTTTAGCAAATACCTTTTGGTTAACCAAGTATCTTTTGTGCTATTTGACAATTTAAAGAAGGAGGGACTCAAAACAGAAAGAAAGAATGATTTTTCTCTAATTTTATTATTTTACTTATCTTGAATATAGCATAGAGATCGTAGAGAGAAAAACCATAGCACAAAGCCACCCCAAGGCACTAACAGTATCCTTTGTGCTTCAACAATCTGAGGTATAAATACAGATTTGCTTGTCCCACGGTTGAATTAGAGAGCGGTGAGTTGAAGGCTGATGAAGACATATTAAGATGAAAGGACTTCCAGACTGCATTTCAGCTTCATTTCATTCTTTTGCCCTCTTCATTTTGACCAATAAGGTGGTACTGATCAGAAAAAGGAGCAATTCAAAGAGTGCCCTTTAACTAAACATTCTTATTGAGCAGGATGTTCCAGTTGTGATTACAATCACAGTTCTCTCCATATTTCCCAAAAGAGTGACAATTAAGGTCTCTATTTGATTAACAGACCAGCAAAAGTGAAAGAGATAGAACTAGAGCTACCACGAGAACCTGGGAGATCTGCCTCTCAGAGAGAAAAAGACCAATATTATTCTTTCTAGTGGCGGGGAAAGTTGATTATTCTTGATTTTCTCCGTGAGAACTCTTCATTGCCTATAGAAATACGTCTGTTGTAGGAAATTATATTGCCCTTGCTTTTATTTTTGTAGATTATGTGGGCATAAGTTATGACAAAGAATATCCAGAAACAGTGCATTAATATACGGGACACCAAGCCAAACCAGCGCATGACTCTGACTTCTCCAATGTTGCTGTTATTGTTGCTAAGAATTTGTACTACAATATTCATAGTTTCATAGAAAAAGACCCAAATGATGTAGATCACCATGCCCCTGCATCTCTGGGCATATACTGAGTATATGAGCAAGCAGCTGATGATGATGGTGACACAAGATAGGAAGAGGACAACATTGAAACTCCAACAGCTGATAAAGTAATTTATCAGGATATTTGTACTCTTATTCCGTGGATTAAAATCAGTGCAATTGCTGCTCCTTATGTACTTCTGTTCGAAGGTGAGGTACATGTTGGTGGCTATGATGGTAAAGACCCCTGATAACACGGCACCCATTTTGGCTGTCATCCCACACCAGTGTTTCTGTTTCATACTGAAATCTCCTGTGGAGAAAAAAAATGTAAGCGAGAATTCTGGTTCCCTCTACTGTGGTAAATTATCAGGATTTCTGCCTCCTTTCCCAAAGGAGAAACAACAGAAATATAAAACCAGGAAATAACAACTTTGGGAAGACAGAGACTGTTTAAAATGTATTGGGAGTGTGAGTGGGGAGGAGGGAGGATGCAGTCTGGTGGCAGTGAGCAGATCAATCAGACAAATGGTTCTCAACCTGGCTTCACATTAGAATCACTGAAAGTATCCAGGTCCAGGCCTTACCCCAGACCAATCAAAACATTTGTTGGGTGGGACCCAAACATTAGTATTTTTTAAAACTTCCTAGTGATTTTTATATATAGCCAGGATTGGGAAACACTGAGTTTATATTAGTTTATATTATTATATTATATTATATTAATTATTATATAGTTTATATTATGTTTGTATCTTTCCTAACATTGCCGTGGACAACAATTGCTGCCCTCTGATGAGGAAAAGTGGCTTCACTTGTCCAGACCTTGAGTGCATGTGTCCTCAGGAGAAAAATCAGGGTAACACAATAACCCTGCTGGGGTGAGGAATTGATGAAAACAGGTGGCTTTAAGCAGTCATTCCTCCAGCACATATCAAACCTTAAGGAATACAGTGCAAGGTATACTTTAAGGGAAATTTAGAACCTTAGGATAGAATAGCCTTATGATAGAAAAGAAAAAGCAACAATGAATTAAGTGTTCAACTTGAGAAGTTAGGAAAAAACCAACAATAAAACAGCAAAAAATAGAAGGAAGAAAATAAACAGAACAGAAATCAGTGAAAAGGAAATAAAGAAAAAGTAGAGGGATTTCTGATTGGTTCGGTTATTGGGGCCAGCTTCCTGCTAAAAACAACTAAAAATGCTGGATAAAATAGTTTTAAAATATTCTTAAAAGCACAGAGGTGCAGACAAGGTAGGAGGTAAGAGGTAGGAGGCCAAAGTCAATAGGAGTTTAAGAACTGGGTCAGGTAAACAAGCAAAGAAGTCAATTTTGCTCTGAGGATATTTGCCAATCTGGCCAAACTTGAATTTCATTTATGAGAGAGCTCTGTAGAGTAAGAAGACGTGAAATCAAAGCTCAGTGTCCACCAAGATGGGGAGTCTATTAGAGGACCTTTTCTATATTAGTCGTGGCCTCCCAAAGGGCTATGATTGAGATGAATCTGAAGTAAACAGTTTCTCCCAAGAAACGTCAAGGAGCGTTAACTTAGTACTACACTGAAAGTATGGGGGAAAAGCTCTCCTTGAGACATTGTAACCATAGCTAGCCTTTTTGTGGATTCGTAGCCCAAATTACATGAATCACTCAAAAAAACTTTTAAGTCATAAGTCTAGTTTAAAGTACTCCTGAACTGGAAGTGTTTCTACATACTTGGCAAAAGCAAACTAATATCCTCTCTGGAAGAATGTACCTTTGATTTGGTCCTCAAATCAAAACTCCATCAATAATTTTTCAGACACAACAACTAATACACAGTAAAAAATAACCAAGCGCACAAGGAACAAGGCACTCTGAGAACCAACAGAAATAACAGACAGTAGAAGCACAACTACAAGAATACCAGTTTATAGGAGACATACAAGCGGCCAACAGACATGAAAAGATGCTCAACCTCACTAGCCATTAGGGAAGTGCAAATCGAAACCACAATGAGATACCATCTCATACCTGTTAGAATGGCTATCATCAACAAGATAGGTAATAACAGGTGTTGGGGGGGGGTTGTGGAAGAAAAGGAACCCTTAGGAATGTAAATTGGTACAGCAACTATAGAAAACAATATGAAGGGGTCTCAATAAATTAAAAATATGACACAGCAATCCTTCTTCTGGGTATCTAACCCCAAAATTTGAAAACATTTATCCCAAAAGATAGATGCACCCTGATGCTCATAGCAGCATTATTCACAGGGCCAAGACATAGAAACAACTGAAATGTCCTTTGATAGATTGGGTAAAGAAGATGTGGAACATATATACAATGGAATATTAGCTATAAGAAAAGGTGAAATACCGCCATTTAGGACCACATTGGTGGATCTTGAGATAATCTTGCTAAGTGGAATAAGTCAGACAGGAAAAGTTGAGAACCATGATTTCACTCATACATGAGATATAAAACAACAAACAAACAAGACAAACAGAAACTCATAGACACAGACAACAATTTAGTAGTTACCAGAGAGAAAGGGGAGAGAAGGGAAGATAGCTAAGGGGAAAGGGAGCCAAATATATGGTGACAGTAGGAGATCTGATTTGCGTGGTAAACACAAAATGCAATATACAGATGATGTATTATTGAATTGTACACTTGAAACATATATAGTTTTATTAACAAATGTCACCCCAATAAATTTAATTAAAAAAGAAAATATACATAAATATACATTTTTAATTAAAAAATAACTTATCATATTTGAAGAGAACCAAATAGAATTTCTAGGGATAAAAGCTCCATATCTGAAATTAGAAATTCAATAGGCTTATTTGGTAGCCGATTGGACACAGATGAAGTGATAATTACTTAACCAGAGGATAAGTTAGGAGAAATTATCTAGAGCGTAGCACAGAGAAACAAAAATATGGAAAATATGGATGAGAAGTTAAGAGACATAAAGGATATAATAAGACGTTCTGACTCAGAGAGAGAGAAGGAAGGAGGGAGGAAAGAGAATAAGGTAGCATATCTCAAGAGATAATAGCTATGGATTTGCATACATGAAAAAAAAAAACATCAATTCACAGATTCAATAACCCTAACTAATAGCTAGTAGGATAAATAAAATGAAATCTACACCTAGACATACAGTACTCATTCTGTTGAATACTAAATACTAAAATAAAATCTTGAATGCAGCTGAGGGTCTTTTTTTTTTTTCATAAGAACAACAGTTAAGCTTCTGAAGGAAACCAAAATCTAGTGGAATTATAAATGTGCTAAAAGAAAATAACTGCCAACTTAGAATTCTACATTCAGCTAAAATATTTCTCAAGATTGAGAACATGCAATATATTAAGCTTTTTGTAAAATTCAAAACAACTAAAATTAAATAACATATTGTCTGGCCTACAGGTATATGTAGATTCAATTTTATTTTAAAAGTAAGGAAATGATAAACATGAAATGGGGTAGTGGTTACCTCTGAAGTACAGGGGTCAAGAATAGGGAAGGGACATATTGATAAATGTGAATTATAGTTAATCTTCTATTTCTTGGGTTGAATGAGGGCAGTTACAAGTGCTCAGTACAGTATAAAAAACATAAATGAACAAATAAATTAGTAAATAAAAGTGGGCCATGAAAAGTTACCCTGTGTTCATGGAATGGAAGAATTAATATTGTTAAAATGTTAATACTACCAAAAGCCATCTATAGATTCAATGCAATCCCTATCAAGATTCCAATGGCATTTCTTACAGTAGTAGAAAAAAAACACCCCTAAAATGTGTATGGAACCACAAAAGATCTGAAATGGCCAAAGAAATCCTGAGAAAGAAGAACAAAGCAGTAGGCATTATACTTCCTGATTTCAGGCTATATTATAAAGTCATCAGAACAATATGGTACTGATGTAAAAACAGACAAATAGATTAATGGAATAGAATCAAGAGGTCAGAAATAAACCAAAGCATTTACAATCAACTAATATTTGACAAGGGAGCCAAGAATAGTCAGTGAAGAAGAGATAGTTTCTTCAATAAATGATGCTGGATAAGTGGATATTTACATGCAAAAAAATGAAACTGAACCCCTATCTTATAACACTCACAAAGATGAACTAAAAATGGATTAAAGACTTAAATGTAAGATGTAAAACCATGAAACTCCTAGGAAAAAAACATAAGAATAAAGCTCCTTGACATGAAGTTTTTCTTTTTTTTTGATATGACACCTAAGCACAAACAACAAAATAAAAAATCAACAAGTGAGTCTAAATCAAACTAAAAAGCTTCTTCATAGCAAAAGAAATTATAAAGTGAAAAGTGGTAAAAAATACTTGCAAACCATATATCTGATAAGGGGTTAATATCTAAAATATGTAAAAAACTGATAAAACTCAATAGTCAAAAACAAATAATCCAATTAAAAAATGGGTGAAGGACTTGAACAGACATTTCTCTGAAGAAGACATACCAACAGGCATTATAACCTTGAAGGCATTATGCTAAATGAAATAGGTCATATAGAGAAAGACAAATATTGTGTGATCTCACTTATATGTAGAATCTTAAAAAAAGAAAAGAAAGAAAGAAAAATAAAAACCAACCAAACTCAGAAAAAGAGATCAGACTTGTCATTACCAGAAGTGAAGGCTGAGGGGAGAGGAAATTGGATGAAAGTGGTCAAAGGTATAAACTTCCAGTTATAAGATAAATAAATTCTAGGGATGAAATGTACAACATAATGACTGGAGCTGACACTGCTGTATGATATATAGGAAAGTAGTTAAGAGAGTAAATCCTAAGAGTTCTCATCACAAGGAGAAAAAATTTTGCCTCTTCTTTTTCTTTCTTTCTTTTTTAAAATTATATCTATACAATGAGATGGATATTAGCTGGACCTATTGTGGTAATCATTTCACAATATGTGTAAATCAAACCATCATGCTGTACACTTCAAACTTATACAGTGACATATGTCGATTATTTCTCGATAAAATTGGAAAAAAAGCTATGGAAAATCAAAATTAAGTTAATAAGCCTGAAAAATTAGTAATTTATCACCAAAACTAAGGTAATAAGGCTGATTTAGTAATAAGATTGAAAAATAAATGATAGATTGTCTTACAACCAGAAAGCAAATTTCTATGGGCATTATGGTTGTGTGAAAATCACCCCAAAAATGAGAAGTAAAACACTCCGGAGTGAAGGTGCAGCAAGAAAGCTTGTTGCTATTCCAGTACATGACGACTATGTATTTGAACAGATTATCTGTTTAGACATAAAGGGTGCTATTGACCTGGTTTACCTACTTGGCATGCTATAAATTGAGGAATTACTGCTAAATATATTTTCCATTATGCAAATAGATTTTCTTTTTTACCACCATATCAAGAGGAACTTTATCATTTTTATTTTTATTTTTTAATTGAGTTTATTGGGGTAACAATGGTTAATACAAGTATATAATTTTCGGGTGTACATTATAATTTGACATCTGTATATTCTATTGTGTGTTTACCACCCAAAGTCCAGTTTCCTTCAGCTACCATATATTTGATCCCCTTTACCTACTACATCTTCCCCTTATTTCCCCATATTTGACCCCCTTTACTCCATCTACGTCCTCTCCCACGCCACTAGTAACCACTAGGCTATAGTCCATGTCCATGAGTCTTTGTTTGATTGTCCTGTTCATTTGTTGCTTTTAGGTTTATATCCCCCATATAAGTGATATCATATGATTTTCAACTTTTTCTGTCTGGCTTATTTCGCTTAGCATAATTATCTTGAGTTCCATCCATGTTGTCACAAATGGCAGTATTTCATCTCTTCTTGGCTGAGTAATATTCCATTGTATATATGTACCACAGCTTCTTTAGCCAATCATCTATTGTAGAACACTTCAGTTGCTTCCATGTCCTGGCCACTGTGAATAATGCTGCTATGAACATCGGTGTGCAAATATTTTTTTTGGATATGAGTTTTCAAGTCTTTGAGGTAAATACCCAGAGGAATTGTTGGATCATATGATAGATCAATTCTCAGTTTTTGGAGAAACCTCCATACTGTTTCCCATAGTGGTTGTACCAATTTGCAGTCCCACCAGCAGTGTATGAGGGTTCCTTTTACTCTGCATCTTCTCCAACGCTTGTTATTACTTTTCCTGTTGATTATAGCTATTCTGACAGGTGTGATATGATATCTCATTGTGGTTTTGATTTGCATTTCCCTAATAGCTAGTGGTGTCGAGCATCTTTTCATATTTTTGTTGGCCATTTGTATGTCCTCTAGGGAGAAGTGTCTGCTCAGGTCCACTTCCCATTTTTTGACGGGATCATTTGTTTTTTTGTTGTTATTGAGTTGTATGCAAATAGATTTTCTTAATCATCATTTATCTCTAGTGACTAGTACAAAAATCACTATTCATTTTGGTTGGCTTTCTTGTAGTGTTTTTTTCTATATTAAAACAATTCACTTAACATTCATGCACTTATTCACTGACGTGGTATATTATGTACATTAATGTTGGTTTTAATAAAAGATTAATTAAATAAATAAGTTAGTTAAAAGTGGGTATTACATTGTGTTAATGATGTCTGTTTTTTATGATATGGGATTACGAGTATTCCAATTCAGTACACCTAAGGAAAAACTAAGATGGAAAAAGACAAACCAAACTAAACTTCTAGTTATAAGATAAATAACTATTAATCTCACTACAAAGGTTCCTGTGGCATAATTGGCCCTGCTATGTTTACTGACTCTCACCTACCTGAAAACAGTCAACTTCCTCTTGCCATTTCTTAAAAAAAAATCTCATACAATTTTTGGGGTCCCATTGGTCTATTTATGGCAAAGACTGTTGTCTCCCAATATCCATTTCCCTCTTCTTAATTTTTGTTGTAGCTAAACACATGGCCACCAGGCTAATGACTACATTTCTCAGCCTTCCTTGAAGCTCTACGTGGCTATTAGACCAAAGGGATGTGAGTATGAGTGATGTGTGCCACTTTACAGTCTTATTCACAAAAGGATTAGGAGGGTCTCCCCATCTGCTTTCCCTCCTTCCTGATTCTTGCCTTGATCAAAACTGGTCTTTGACCCAGACTTGAAATCCCTTGTTGAATATGATAAACACCCTATCAACCATGGATCACTGTTACTTGAGAGAGAAATAAACTCTTATCATAAATATGCAACTGTCTTTTGGGGTTTCTTTGTTACAATAACTTAGACTATACCAAATATGTCTAAACTTCATTGAAGCTAAACCCGATGAGGACTAGTGATCCACTGGGATCAAGTGCCTCGCTTGACTTTGTCCTTTTGAAGAAACCAACACATTCTCCTTGTCTATATGTTTATCTCACTGAAAGAGATGTTTCTCTTTAGTTCCAGGGTCATTCTTTAATTAATTTAATAATAAATCATATATTCTCTTGTGGCATCTCTTATATTGTTTTAAATTGCTATTTAAATATTCTACACTTATAATAATCATCTTAATGGCTACCAATGAGGACATTAGAGTTAGAGAAGTTAATTAATTTTGCCTAAGGCTGTATATCTGATCAGTGGAAAATCAGGATTTTAACCTCTATCTATCTGGCTCCAATACCAATGTCAACACTCAGTCCACTTGTGTCCTGTCTGCCCAGAGATTTGTGAGCTCATTGAGCCCAGAGACTCCATCTATCCCACAATTTCTAACAGATGGCCTTGACTAGAGCAGATCCTTGACAAATATTGGCAATTCTTCCCCCACTGTTTCTCATCTTAGTCATCTGTCCTCAGTAACTCTGATGGCTATCATGTCTCTCCTTTCTCTCCCTCTCCTAGTTTTTCTCCTTTCTTCGCTTCCCTCTCTGTCTTCTTCCCTCCTCCTCAGTATAACTTGAAAGTGCAGAGAGCAAACATTGCAAAATGTCCCTCAAACATGTCTTGTTTGAATAGCACAATCTTTAAAAGGAAGTTGAATTAAAGTGCTTTCAGGCAGGTTGGATACTGTCCTTTTGCTATAGTCTCTACCACTCCCTATTACTTTATATCCCTTAACCTCATCCATTTATTTTACCTGCCTGGCCCTGGAAGGTCTTGGAGTATGAGACTCTTGATTTAGAAGTCTCTTTATTTCATTTGTGATAGAGCAGATGTGACATTTTATGTAACATGAAAATAGTCTTATTGATATTTTTCTGTGTTTTTGTGACTTTTTAAATCTTAGTATTGTCTTGTTTTTCCTATAGGGTTACCGCTCTCTCAAGTTATATGCTAAGTCAGTAGAAAATTATGCTTTAATTTTGCAAATCAAAATATTTACTCCTCAGAAGTATACCAGTCAAATGAAATGAGGTAATAATAATGATAGTAACAATACACATTTACTAAAAACTTACTTTGTGCCAGGCATTGTGTTGGAGCTTCACAACAATTTTTTGAGTGTAGCTATAATTATATATCTATTTTCTTGTTGCTAGTGATGGAGGGGGCTGTATTTGTACTATTTATGCATTTAGATTTCCAAATATTGATTTTTACTTGTCAGGAGAGGAATCATTCACCGTTACTGACAACCATTCAGAAATTAGCTCCATCTCAAGAGGTCATTCTGCTAATTTTCTGAAGCTTCAACAGGACTTTGAAAAAGTACTGATTCATCTTTCAAGTAACCATCAATTTTACTAGTAACTTTATTTTATTATTTGGCTCATTCTAAGTTAAAGGCAACTGTAGATTTAATTTCTAGTACTTTTCTTTAAGTGCTGACTCTTTGGTTGGTTGTTCATTTCTTTTCTATTGTTTCTGTAATAAATAACCACAAATTTAGCAGCATAAAACAACACAAACTTATTATCTCTCAGTTCGGTAAGTCAGAAGCCTCAGTTGCCTTAAGACTTAACTGGTTTCTCTGCTTCAGGTTTCACACAGCAGAAATCAAGGTGTCATTGGCTGGCTGAGTTCTCTTTGGGAGGCTCTGGGGAAGAATCCACTTCCAAGTTCTTTCAGATTGTTGGTTGAATTGACTTCCTTGCAGCTGTAGAACCGAGGTTCCCATTTCCTTGCTGGATATCAGCTGTGGGCCACCCTTTGCTCTAGAGGCCTCCCTTCTTGCCTGTGGGCTCTCAGAGCCAACAGAGGTGCACCAAATTCTTCTCATGCTTGGAATCTTTCTGCCTCTAGCTGAGAGAGTTCTCTTCTTTTACCAGCTCATGGGATTAGATTAGGTATACCTGGGTAATCCAGGGTAATCTCTTTATTTTAAATCTTTTATCTTAATTACATCTACAAAGTCCCTTTGCTATATTCACAGGTGTGATACGAGGGGCAAGGGTCAAAAAGACTGTTATGGGCTGAATTGTGTCACCCCTGATTTTATATGTTGAAGTATTAATCCCCAGTACCTTGTGACTACATTTAGAGTAGGGTCTTTAAAGAGGTAATTAAATTAAAATAGGTCATTAGTGTGAGCCCTAACCCCATATGACTGGTCTTCTTATTAGCAGAGGAGATTAAGACACAGACACACATGGAGAGAGGAACAACCATGTGGTAACAGGGAAAAGGTGGTCTAGAACCGAGAGGTCTCAGAAAAACCCAACCATGCCAATCCCTTGACCTAGAACTCCTAGCCTCTAAGATTGTGAGAAAATAAATTTTTGTTGTTTAAGCCACCTTGTCTGGTAGTACTTTTTTATGATAGTCGTAGGAGACTAATACAGGGCCAAAATTCTGCTGTCCGCACTAATGAATTGTCCTCAAAATTTTCTTTGGAACTGGGTAAATTGCTTGTCTACCACTGGGACGTTTTCTTACAAAAATTAATTTTTTGGAAAAGGTATTTTAACAATCAGTTTCTTTTAAAAGAAAACAATACAACAATACAAAAGTGGGTTTTTTTTGTTTGTTTTTGTTTTTGTTTTAACTGAGGCTGTGGGATTAAACCAAATCATTCAGGAACCTAGCTAAATCATTGTCAGTAAACTCTGTTTAATTTTAAAGAAGTCAACGAAAAGCTCATTCTCACTGGGTGTCCTATCTTTAATACATCTTTTGTCCAACTTAGAGAGAAATGTTTTCAGGAGGTGGGGCTGCTGTGCTCTCGGATTTTCTTACCATTTCCAGACCATTATTCCTCTTCAAACCCTTGTTTCCTAGGTCTACCTGATGGTGTAGCTAAACAAACAAATAAAAACCTGGCTCAGATCTGCTGATGTTGTACCCCCCAGCCCCCGATAGAAGAAAAGACCACCAGAAATCAGTGAGTTATAGTAAACACACTCTTTATTCAGCCAGCTGGGTCTGCCAGGGGTATGCAGACCCCAAATTAAACAGCCCAAAAATGTAGAGGTACAGGGTTTTTGAGGCCTAAACCCCATTCTTCATTCTGTCTGAACACACAAGTCTATTTTTCTTCTATTTACTAACTGTCAACCCACAGGTCGGTTGTGCAAGTGGGGGTACTGAAGCAGAAAGCTTATTGCTAGAACGGGTGATAGCCTATGTTCCCATGGGTGATAGCCAAGCAGTAGTTTTCCAGCCAGCACACTGAAAGCATGGACCCAAACAAAAATCCCAACCTTGCATACACCTATCTATCTTCTTTGTGCCTAAAGTGGGGGAATTGAATAAAGCTGAAGGAAACATTACCCTATAAGGTATTTCTTTTTTTGCTTGTTTAAGTCTTTTTGGGGGGTGTGAAAAAAAATTGGTTCTTGAGTCTAGGCTAAATGTATTTGGTTGCCAGGTACAAAAAGATGTCTTGTTCCAAAAAATAGAATTTTTCCAAACTGATGCAAATAGAATTAGAAATCACAAACAACATGCTGAAATAACAGGACTCTCCACCAAAAGACTCCTGCCCATACGGATTTTCTATATACCTTTTTCCAAATCTCCAGGGTTTTAGGCCGAGGATAATTAATACTGGTACTTTTGTACCAGTATTAATTCATGGTCACTAATTTTAACTGGGCCTTCAACAATGCTAGGTTATCCCACTATACTTCCCTGGTTACTTCCTTTCCTATTATCTACAACAACTATTCCAAACCTTATGCCTCGAGATCCATAAATCTCATTTCCACATACATACCCTCTTTCTCTGTTACAATGAAGTATCTTTCTTCCTCTACCATTGCCTGTGTTCCAGAGCCCCATACTCCTGCCCTCTGGACCCTTCCTTTTAATCACTTCACTTGACTACTCTTTATCCCTTCAAGGATCTTCTTTTGGCTTCTGATAGCAAACTCATCTTATTTATTTATTTATTTATTTATTTATTTATTTATTTATTTTTTATCACTTCTCTAGAAATTCCTTTGCAAAATCCCTGACTTCCTTCTGCTTATTCTTAAATGTTAGTCTTTCTCAATACACAAACCAAGACACTGTTCTCACTTTACACTCTATCCTTAGGTAACTTAACTCATTCCCATAATTCAGTTGCCATCTATGCTGACAACTCCCAATCCAATCCAGTCTTCTATTTAGAGATTAAAACCTGCATATTTAATTATTCTGCCTCCATTTGGGTACTCTTTGGACTGCTCAAAGTCAACATGTCCCATACTGAGCTTACAATTTTTCCTATTCCCACCCTAACCTGCTACTTCAGTGTTTCTTACTTCAGTAAATGATATCAGTATCCATACACCCATTTTCCCATGTACTTCTCCCTCTCTCTCATCCCTTACATCCAAAAACACTCACTCAGTTTCATCTACTCTTCCTCCCACATATCTCTTGAATCAGTCATTGTTTTTCCCATCCTTAGTGCCACCACCATAATCCAATCACCATCATGTCTCTTCTGACTACTGCAATTAACACTTATTATAAAGTGGTAGTCTTATAATCATGAATGATGATACAGTCATTTTGGGAGTTTGGGAGAAAAGGCAGTGGATATGTGTGTAAAGGATAAGAAATCTTCACCTATCATGGTGGGAAGTCAATAGGTAAAGTCTAAAAATGATTAATCAAGAAATAATAGTATAAGTATATAATTTAGAGATAAAAAGGTAAATAGGAAGGGAAATAAAAGAATTGAAGGTGGTTGCCTGTTGGAAGTATGACTAGGGGTAGTGAGAAGGAGCAGAAGGCGACTGTTTTTATTTATAAGCCTTTAAGTATATTACTACACATACATACAATTTTAATAAAAATAAATTTATGAAAACATAATTATTTCATGAGTTCCTAATAAATCCAGATCATTAAATAAATCTCGTTGGCTGCCTTTATGCTGGTGTAGCTTTCCTTTGTTTTTAAATTAAAATTATTGGGGTAACATTGGTTAATAACATTATATGTTACAGGTGTACAATTCTATAATACATCATCTGTATATTGTGTGCTCACCACCCCAAATTTAGTCTCCTTCTATTATCATATATTTGACCCCCTTTACCCTCTATATCCTTCCCCCATCCTTTTCTTTCTCTGGTAAACATCTTTAATACAGTATCTCCTTAGCTCCAGAAATGGTTAAAGCTGGCATCATGGAAAGACAGCTGGATAACTGTCCTACTCTAAACCAAGAGCTAAAATGTTATTATGAAAGGTGTTTGGTGATAGCATAAAGTCTTTTTAGTTTACTTGTGAAATTTCCTGAAAATGATACATTATTTCAAATACTACACAACTAGAAATGATTCTGATTCCATCTTTGTTGAATACTTACATTTCAAATAGTTTTATTTTTATTTATTTATTTTCTTTTTAAATGCCTACAGCACCTGGTATTCCTGGGTGGTCTCCAATCCAAGTATTAACCAAGCCTGACCCTGCTTAGCTTCCAAGATCAGACGAGATTGGTCACATTCAGGGTGTCATTCAAATTGTTTTAAATTAAAGATAACTCTATGTAAATTTTTAAATAAATTATAGCAGAAAATAAAAATTATTAATACAACAAAAAACTATAAAAGAGTTTAACATCACCCCTTTGAACTCAGTAAAAGTGTGTAATGTTTATTTTAAAACATACTTTATTTTTTGGGCCCTGAACTAAGCATTTATCTTACTTAGAAAGGTCTCATTTGACAATCTACAGATTAATCTAATCCTTTCTGAGTGGGCTATATTTAAGGCATCAGCATGTGTATTTTTTTGGAAGCACTGCACTCCTCGGTTTAATCCCAGGGTTAGGGAACAAGTTAATTGTCATATTCTGAGACATCAAGGGTATCCCGAAAATGCAAGGGAAGAAATAGGTTATAGACAATTATAAGGGAGGTGTCAGATTAAGAACAGCAAATTTTCAAATCAAATGGCCAGAGTTCAAAACTTGGCTTCCCCATTTACTGCGTATTAATCCTCTGCATGCCTCAGCTTCTACATCTTTAAACTAGGTGTACCATTATTCAGCAGTAAAAAAGAATGAAATCTTGTCATTTGCAACAACATGAATGGATCTAGAGGTATTATGCTAAGTAAAATAAGTCATGCCAAGAAAGACAAATACCATATGATTTCGCTTACATGTGGAATCTAAGAAAAAAACCCAAACAAGTGAATTAACAAAACCAAACAGAAACAGAGCCATAGATATAGAGAAGAAGCTGATGGTCGTCAAGGGGAACAGGGTGGGAAAGATGGGTGGGGAAAAAAATAAAGAAACAGACAAGATAAACAGAAAACAAGTAGCAAGATAACAAGATGGAATATTTAAATTTAACTATATCAATAATTACATGAAGTGTAAATGATCTGAACATGCCATTTAAAAGACAAAGATGTCAAATAGAATTTTAAAACTACCAAACCCACTTTAAATATGGGGATATAAATAGATTAAAGTACAAAGATGGGATAAAATATTCTATGCAAACTCTAATCCAAAGAAAGCTGAACTGACTGTATTAAAATAAAAAATAAGTGTGTTTAGGAGAGATATTACCAGAGATAAAGCTGTATGTTTTTTAGTAATAAAGAAGTTAAATAATCAAAAGGAAATATCAATCTTAAATTTGTATGCATATAATAGCACAATTTTAAAAAATTGGGTGTACCAGTTACTATTTTTAACTGATTTTACTAATTTGCATGACAAATTATTATTCCAAAACTTAGTAGCACAAGACAACCCTTTACTATGCACATGGATTCTGTGGGTGAGGACTTTGGACAGAACACAGGGGTTAGCTTAACACTCACTAAGTGTGACGAGGAATTTGGACAGGGCACATCCAGGACGACTTCTCACCACTCATGAATTTTGGGGCCCTCTCCTAGAAGACTCATTCACTCAAAAGTCTGGCAGCTGCTGCTAGTTCAGTTTTGCGGGAGGCGGGGTGGTCACAATTCTACTCCATATGGGACTTTCATGCAATTTCTGGGGGTGCTCATTTGGGCTTCTTCACAGCTTGCTCATTGGCTTTCCTTGAGAGAGTATCCCAAAAGAGTGAGTCACTAGAAGCTGTATCGCCTTTTCCTAGCTTAACCTCAGAAGTCTCACCATGTTGCTTCTAGTGCACCCTAGATTTTAGTCACTAAGGTTGGCCCATATTCAAAGCGAGAGCAATTAGATTATACCAATTAGATTCAAGGGGAGGAGTGTTAAAGAATTTGCCAAGGAGCAAGGAATTCTGATGATCCCAGTGATCACGACCCAAGTTCCCACATTTGCCAGGTTGCCCAGGGAAGCAAAAGTGATTTGTTAACCTAAAAATGAAAGGCCTTTTCAAAGTGAGAGGCAGCAAGAATTTATTGAGATCAACAAGAATAGCTATTTGGGACACACTGATTCAGGCAGAAGCACAATCGGTGTTCTGATTAGGAAACAAAGGCAACACGTATTTAATAGAAAGGGAAAGGGAACAATTACATCAACAGAAGGAAGACATTTCTATTGGTTCAGATAATATAACATAGTGATGGTAATTCTAAACAATGTTTTAAATTTTCAGTCAAGTAGTCATAATA
The DNA here is from genome assembly GCA_028627145.1 of Eidolon dupreanum. Taxonomy (NCBI): domain Eukaryota; kingdom Metazoa; phylum Chordata; class Mammalia; order Chiroptera; family Pteropodidae; genus Eidolon; species Eidolon dupreanum. The sequence continues at coordinate 87,714,855 of CM053502.1, forward strand.
ACTGCTTTCTTGTTATCTTTGCAAACAGTTTTGCAAGGCACAAGATTGCTTAGATCCAGTGCAAAGGTTATTTTGCTTTGTTTTAATATTCCAAAGATTGGAGGTATAAGACATGCATGGCAGCTCCAGCTCCATTCTAAAGTGGTTCTGTTTAAATTATTGTTTACAGATCATAACAAGGAAATATTCAACAATGAACTGACATTTTCTACCTCCCCCCAATATTCCTCTTGGCTGAGACTAGGAGCTTCTGTGTGCCCTACGCCTAGCAAATCAAAGTCTTTATTGGTCAGCCTCTCTCAGGTAGCCCAGTGAAAATGGCTGGCAACACAAGGCAAACTTCTGCAATGTGTGAGTGCAGAGTCTTCCAGAGGAGGCAGGATCTCATGCGGCCATTACAAAGAACGTGGAAAAAACGCTCAGATCACATTAAACTATTAGCAAACCTAGGTGTGACAGAGATAGACCAGTAAATAATCAGAAAAGAAAAAATCATTAAGTATGTGAGACTTCAATAAAGAACGGTTTGAGGATGAATAAACTGCTGCATATTCACACAATGGATTTTAAATGGTTGTCAAAATGACTGTAGCAACACACAACAATGTGAATGAATCTTAGCAATGTAGTAGTAAGTGAAAAAAGAGTACCAAAGAAAGATACGACAGTTAAAAACAACCACAGGTATACGGTAAACACATATACGTACATACACTTTTAGGACTATACATAGATAGTCCTAAAACCATAATATTGTATAAGGAAACTATATAAAGAAAGTAAAGAAATGATGAACTTAGGGTTCTAGATGGTGATTGTCTTGGGCCAGAGAAGGAAGTGAAATGGGCTGGGTAGACTATCCTGTCAGATCTGAATTACTGAAAAGATCCTCATTTTATTTTGGGTAGAGGACTTGAGGGTAACTATTGCATTATTAAAAATAATTAATATTTAAAAAGTAAGTAACAGAGAGCCATGCATGGAGCAATGAGAAATATGTCCTGCACAAAGGATTATAGTAAATCTAATTGTGAGCAGATGAGGTATAATAAAAAAAAAAATAAAACAAGATGTAACAGCATTTACCTCACAAAGTTGCTGTGAGGACGAAATGAGTTAATATATTTAAAATATTCAGAAGAGTGACTGAAACATAGTAGCACTGTACTATATAAGTATTTTTGCTATCATTATTTCTACTTTATGCCAAGGGCAACTACTATTTATTATGCATATCAAACTACAATTTATTAAGCTGTGTTGCAGCAGACATTAGCTTCCTTCCCAATACCCATTTCCTCCTTTTTTGCTAACAGAAGCTTTGTTCAAGATGGCAACAATCCTAGATGCAGGCAAAATATTTGCTTTTCCACATATGAACTTGTATCAAGAGTGTCCATGGGACATGGTTTTAGCAAATGACGTACAAGCAGAAGTCTGCTGGGGCTCTAGGAAGACTTTTATTTTTCCTGATAAAAAGAAGATGATGTGGCCGGCACCATTCCTACATCTTCCTTCTTCTTAACTTGAATGTGGTGTGATGCCTAGAGCCTCAGTAGCTATTTTGTTACTATGAGGCAACAGGCATGAAGATAAAAGCAAATATGCTAAGGATGTCAACATGAAAGAGGGAATCTTTTTGTATTTTATTGATTACTCCTAAAGTTGAATATTTTTATAAGTATTGATATATGATTTCAAAATCTGTGTCTAAATAAGTTAAAAAATTATTGCGATAAGTAGAAAATAAAAATTTAAATAGTATATTTCTTCTCAGAGGTACCTGAAATAATGGTGCAGTTGATGGCATCTTAGATTAATAAAATCATAGTAAGAACTTTATATTTTCAGTTCTTTTCACAATTTGACTTGTGATTCCAGCAGAACAGGTTGCTGCTAGCTCTTTTCAACTGGATCTCTTGCATTATTGGGTCAAGGGGAGGAAAATAACAAAGACAATGAGCACATTATAAGGCTTTACAGCCTAAGGCACCTATATCAGTTAGAGTACATTTGGCTGCAAAGAACAGACTCAAATAACAGTAGTTTGAACAAATAAAGATTTAGTTTTCTTTACACAGCAGAAAGTTAGGTAGTGGCAGTCTAGCATTTGGCATTGCCCTCTGAGGAGAATGTCTGGGTGGCTAAGAAGAGGTAGGATAAAAAAACTGCTTTTTTTTTAACCCTTTGAGTATATTTGATTATTGCCCCCCTCAAATATTGTATTCCTTATTGCTTTGTAACAAATTACCTCAAACTTTAGAAGTTTATGATAACAAATATTTTTTATGTCATAGTTTCTAAATGTGGCTTAACTGGGTGATTCTGGTTCAGAATCAAAATCTGAGCCAGAATCAGTCAACAAAAGTGGCAGTGCAGCTGTTGGCTGGGGCTGCGGCTGTCTAAATGCTCTGCTAGAGGGAATAGATCCTCATCCAGGCTCATGCACGTGATTGTTGGCAGGAAGTCTCAGTTTGTTGCTGGCTGTTAGTCAGATACCTCAGTTCTTCACCTCGTGGACCTTTTTGTAGGCTGTTTGAGTGTCCTCATAACATGGCAGCTGGTTTTCCCCATGGCAAGTGATTCAAGACTGAGACCAAAATGCAAGCTGCAGTACCTTTTTTAACCTAATCTTAGTGGTGATGTTCATCATTTCAGGTGCATTTGATTGGTCATACACACAAACCCTGGAGGGGACTATGGGGCATGGGCTACACAAGGGTATAAATACCAGGAGGTGGGAATCACTGAGGGTCAACTTGGAGGCCAGCTACCTGTTCTAGCACATATTTACCAACATCTGTTATTATTTTAAAATTATTTTCTGTTTTGATTTATGCCACTCTGAACATGCCAGATCTTATCTGATTTCAGAAGCTGGTTAGTACTTGCATTGGACACTACCTAGGAATATCAGGTGCTGTAGGTGAAAAAAAAAAAAAAAGAAAAAAATTATTTTCCATTTTGATTTATTCTTTTCATTTAACCTATGTAGTAAGTAAAAAAAATTATATTTTAATTTTTGCATCTTATGGATTACTCTTAAGGGTGAATATATAAAGAGTATTTGTTAACCAGTTTTATTACCCCTTTTACAAGTTATTTATGTCCTTTACCTAATATATTCATGTATTAGGATATTAGTAAATTTTTTTTCAATCTTTTCAATCCTTATATAATAAAGGTATTACTCTTTGTCAAAAAGAAAAAAATAGAAGTTCTTGTCTAGGTGGTGTGGAGTGTTGAGACCCTGTGATACTTACAGACATACCTGCAGGGAGGGAGCAAGACTTCAGAAGGAATGCTGGATATTGAACTGGGGAGGGACTGGACCCCAAGTACTAGGAACTCTCCCATAACCAAACTTGAGTCAGGCTCCTCTGAATCTTCTGAGTTAACCCCAACCTTGGGCTCTGTCCTTGGGTTGCTTAGTCCAATTTTAGCAGTAATCCTGCTAAATC